>PVJS01023222.1:0-29812 GCA_004027185.1 Glis glis | reverse complement strand
CACCCCCGGCCCTATTTTTTATACTTTATTTTGAAACCGGGTCTCACGAAGTTGCGGAGGGCCTCACTAGGTAGAGAGAGAGAGACAGAGAGACAGAGAGAGAGAGAGAGAGAGAGCGAGCTGAGGCTGGCCACGAACACGGATCCTCCGGTCTCCGCCTCCCAAAGTACTGGGATGTCCATCTCATTTCTATATTTGGGGAATTCTCTGATATTTCTAATTCTCTTGGTTTGTGCTGCTAGACCTTTTTCAATGCCTATGATCTATAAGTTCAGTTGTTTCATATCATCCAGATCTCTTGAATATTCTGGTTGTGTTGTATTGTCTTTTTTATATTGTTGACTGTGTGGTCAGTTCTGAATGAGCTGTCTTCCAAGAATGAGACTCTATTTTCCATGTGGTCTAGTCTGTAGTGATCATTTCTATTGAGGACTTTATTTCATTTTTTGTCTCACTCATTTCTCTTAGGGCCTCTGTTTATTCTTCTTTAGGGCCTCAATTTCTTTGTTGATATGTTCTTTAATATCCTGTACACTTTATCTGATTTTATTTCTATGGTTTTTGATCATATTGAAAATCAAAATTCTGAATTCCCCTTCTGGCATTTTCTGCATCTCTGTATTAGTGACTTCCATTATTGTGGAATTGTTGGAGTTTATTGTTTCCTCATTGATCATTGTTCTTGTTTTCTCAGGATTCTTAGGTGTGTATCTCTGTTGTGTTGTCATCCTCTTCCTCTTTGTGTGGGAGTCCTATGTCTATTAGTTGTCCCTTTATTATAAGTCCTGTGCTGGGGGTATATATTTGCCTCAATGGATCTGTCTCATATAATCAGAATTTTGAGTTCATCCCCCAGAACCTCTTTAACAGGATATAGTACTTAGCATGTGCAGGCAAGGAACAGTCTTCAATTGAGTGCAGGCCTCCATACTCTCCAGGCTTAAACTCGGCAGGGCCAGAAACTATAATGTTTTGAGCCTGTGGCCCAGCTGGCTGAGCTTTAATGCCCTAGGGACACCACCACTGCTCTTCTGGTTGCAATCACATGAAACACTGTGGACTGCTGGCCTCTGGGATCTGTAGTCACCAGGTGCAAACTAAGCAGGACCAGAGTTTATGACATTCTGAGTCTACAGCTTAGCTGGCTGAGCTTTAATGCCCTAGGGACACCACTGTTGCTCTGCTGGTTGTGGTCATGCAACATATTGCCAGACACTGGCCTCCATGATCACTAGGCCCAAACTCTGATACCCAAAAGATTGTAGCATTCCCAGCCTGTGAAGTGGCTGTCTGAGTTAAATTTCCCCTGGACTATCTCTGTGCTCTGACAGCTGCAATCCTGTGAAATCTTGCTGGCCCCTGGCTTTCCTGCTTCTAAGGGCACAAACTCCACCAGGGGAGAGATTGTACCGTTGAGCCTCGGGCATGGATGGCTGAGTTGTTTAGCCCCAGTGACACCACAGCTGCTCTGGCAGCTCCGATAATGTGCAACCTTGCTGGCCATGGTTTGGTACTCATGGTGCCCAAACTCAGGCTGGATGAGAGTTTACAGCCTTTCAAGCCTGCAGCAAATTTGGCTGAGTTATTTTGTTCTAAAGACACCACTGATGATGATTCTGTGGTGATCACTCAAGACCCCACATGGGTAGGGCAGACTGCTGACTCTAGGTCCTATCTGAGTATCCCTAAGGACTGTCAGCTAATTCATGTTTCTGCTGTGTCAGACTATAACTCCCACCCACCTCAACAGGGATTGTTTGCAAACTCACAGACCTCAGGAGTTATTGCCACATGAATCCCTGCAGCCATGCAGGAACCCCTGGGAGAGCTTGTAAACTTGTGGTCTAGAGGAGTTCAGTTGTAGCCGCTCAGGTCCCTGCAGGAAGGGTCTGTAGTTTCTCTGTCCTGACAAGTTCAGCTGCAGCTACAGGAGTTTGATGGGTGGTTTGGCTGGGCAGTCTGGAGATTCACAGTGATCTTGATGTGGCTGGTAATAGCCACATGGGTTGCTGCAGGAAGTGTCTGTAGTTTCTTGGTGCCAACAAGTTCAGCTGCAGTCACAGGAGTTTGCTGAGTGGTTTGGTTGGGTGGTCTGGAGATTTGCAATCTTTGAGCTTGGTAATTGAGCTTGGAGAGATGAATGAAATTACTTTTGTTGTTGTATCGTTGCAATCAATGGCTCCACAGGATTTAGTTTCTTAACTGGAGTTCATCTCCAAGAGCCACTAGATTCTGGAAACTCTCCACTCCAAGGTAGGCTCCCCAAGATGGTTCCTGCCTCTACTCCCCACTAACCATATGTGATGTGTGGAGCTCCATTCCACTATCTTTTCTGATATTAAGCATTTTAGGGTGATCATGTTTATATACACAGTAATACACATACATAGACACATACACACAGAAGCACACACACATATTTCTGTGTGCTAATGCAGAGTTTCTTCAGAATTAGGATGAGGAATAAAGAAAGAGAATCCAGGTGTGGTGGTCCATACCTTCAATCCTAGTACTTAGGAGGCTGAGACAGGAAGATCACAGGTTTGGGGACAGCCTTAGCAATCTAGTGAAATGCTACTTTAAAATAAAAAAATAAAATAACATTTTGAAATGTTAGGTTAGCCGGGAGTGGTGGCACACGCTTGTAATCCCAGTACTTGGAAGGCTGAGACAGGAGGATCGCAGGTTTGCAGCCAGCCTCAGCTACTTAGTGAGGCCCTCTGCAACCTAGTGAGACCCTGTTTTAAAATAAAGGATAAAAGATAGGGCTGGGGGTGTAGCTTGGAGGTAGAATGCCCCTGGGTTCAATCCCTGGTACCACAAAAGTAAACAAAAAAACTAACAAAACAAAACAAAACAAAACAAAAAGGGCTGGTGGTCTAGCTTGGAGGTAGACTGGTTCCATGAGAGAAGGTTCCATGAGCAGTTGAAAAAAATGTGAATTCAGCTGTTGTTGGGTGGAATATTCTGTATGTGTCTACTAGGTACATCTGGTTTATGGTGTTCCTTAGGTTCGAGGCATCTTTACTGACCTTTTGTCTTGAAGATCGATCTAGTGGTGTGAGAGGGGTATTGAAGTATCCCAATATCATTATATTGTGACCTATGTGTGATTTAATGTCATGAAGAGTTTCTTTTATGAAAGTGGTTGCACCTATGTTTGGGGCATAAATGTTGACTATTGTTATATCCTCTTGCTGGATTGTTCCTTTTACCAGTAAGAAATGACTTTCTTTTTCTCTTCTGATAAGTTTAGGTTTGAAGTCTTTGTCTGATATCATAATTGCTACTCCTGCTTGTTTTCAAGTTCCATTAGTGTGGATTAACTTGCTCCATCCCTTCACCTTTAGTTTTTGCATATCTTTACTTGTAAGGTGTGTTTCTTGCAGTCAGCATTTTAGATGGATTGTGATTTTTAATCCATTTTGCTACCTTATGTCTTTTGATTGGGGTCTCGAGACCACTTATATTCAGCGTAATTATTGAGAGATGGGTTTTAATTCCTAACATTTTGAGATTTAATTTCTGTTTGAGGTAGTGTTTGTTCTTTGCCTAGTTGTTTGTTTGATGTAAATCACTGTTTCTCTGGTTCTGGCATTTCATTATTATTTCTTCCTTGTAATTAATCTCTTTGAGTATTTTCTCTAGTGCTGGTTTGGAAGACATAAAATCTTTCAGCTTCTGTTTGTCATGGAAGGTTTTAATTTCCCCATCAAATTTGATAGATATCTTTGCTGGGTAGATAAATCTTGGCTGGAAGTTGTTTTCTTCCAGAGTGTGGATTATGTCACTCCAGGCCCTCCTGGCTTTCATGACTTGGTTTGGAAGGTCAGGAGTGATTCTTATTGGTTTGCCTCTGAATGTTACTTGGTCTTTTACTCTCTCTGCCTTTAGGATTCTCTCCTTGGCCTCTACATTAGTCAATTTGATTATTATGTGGCGTGGTGAACCTCTTCTATGATCTTGTCTATTAGGAGTTCTATATGTTTCCTGTACCTGTGTGTCGACCTCTTTGTCTATGTTTGGAAAATTTTCTAATATTACTTCTATGAAAAGATTATTGATTCCTTTGGTTTTAGCTTCTATTCCCTCTTCTATGCCTATTCTTAGGTTTGCTCTTTAAGACTGGCTGAGATCTCTTCAATGTCCAATTCATGTTGTCGAATTGTTTTTTTCTAATTTATATACTATGCGTTCATTTTTGGAGAGGTCATCTTCTAAGAGTGAGATTCTGTTTTCCATGTGGTCTAGTCTATTGTTGATGGTATGTATTGATGCCTTCATTTCAATTGCATCCTTTACTTCCTTCAGAGCTTGTTTTGATTCCCGTTCAAGGTGTCAGATTATTTGTTTATTTGATCCTTCATTGCCTTCAGGCTCTCTCTGAATTCTTTTTGGAAATCCTGTGTCATTTCTACTATTAAAGTACTGAATTGTCCTTCTGGCAATCTTTGTACTTCTGCGTTGGCGGGTTCTGTTGTTGTGGGGTTGTGGGAGCTCATTGTTTCTTTGCTATTCTTCCTTTTCATGATTTCAGGTTTCTTATGTTTATACTATTGTTGCTTTTGGTAGCTCTCTCTCTCTTTCTCTCACTCTGTAGTTTTCCTATGTCTAATCTTTCTCCCTTTATAGTTTCTTATCCTGGAGGTAGATAGTTGTTACTAGGCGAGCCTTAAAGGTGAATAACCTTTACTGAATGGTTATTCTCACTTGCTCTGTATAGTGTCCATTTGCAGACCAAATTCTTGGTCTCCTTCAATGATTGGGACCCTTGGCCGGTGCCTCTCACTACCTGGGCAGGTGACCAGCGCCGTAATTGCCCTTCTCACTGCAAGCGTGGGTCTCTGCGATCTCCACTTAGGCTGTCTGTATGTCTCTCTCTGTCTACACCTATGGCAGCTGTCACCAACAGGGGGCCCTGGGTTGTGTCTCTTTTTGCCTACAGAAGCGGCGGGTGTCACTTTGACCTGATTCTGTGCAAACATGGAACTCCACGTTTTCCACAGAGAGGGCTGGTTTGGTCCAATTTTTCTCCAGGTACCACAGCTGTATGTCTTGTGGTGATCCCCGGGGACTCTATAAGGGCATGTGACCTGCGGGCTGCAAGTCTGTCCCACCCAAATGTCGCCAGGTGATGAGGTAGAATAGAAAAGATAGAAATATTAGGCAGAAAGGAGACATTGGGAAAATATAGATTTAAAATTTTGGAAGTTCATAATCTAACTCCACCCTATAGGGTGTGTTCAGTCAGGCAGAAATCTTAATGAGTCCACACCCTTAATCACAATGGCTCCTCTGAACACCTGAGATGCTTAATGTAAATAGGGTGGGTGAGGAGGACAAAGGTCAGACCCCACCCCCTATATGTTGCCAGGGAAACTGAGGGCTAAGAGGAAGTCCTGCCCTCCACTGTATGACCCTATCTACCCCCTGCTATAAAAGAACCGAGAAAGCATGTGCTCTCTCTCTCTTGTTTGCTTGGATGGATGGACGCACATAGAGAGATTCGCTCTCCCCGTCTTGAGATGACCCCCAACCTGTATCCCCACGTTTCTTAAATTAATTAAACCTTTGCCTTTTTCTGATGGCACATGTTGAAATTCTTATTCATCACGCAGGCCAAGGACCCACAGAATAGTGTGTCTTCCCATGACACCAGGGACTGTCTGCTTATCCACATGTCTACCACATCCCACAGCAGACCCCACTCCCACCTCTGCCGGGGCAATCCGCACCGTGTCAGCCCCCGCGAGTCCCTGTGGCCGCGCTGGGTGGTCTCCCCCTGGGGTGACTCATTGACTTACTGTGTCGTTGAGCGCCGCTCTTAATCTCTGGGGGGGGCCTTAGCTGCTACCGCAGGTTCTGGTCAGGCTTCCGGGCACTGGGGATTCTGCCGAGCGTGGATCGAACTGCTGCTCGCTTTTGTCGCCGATGCTCTGCAGTGCTGGTTCTAGAAGAGCTCCCTGTCTTCTTTGCTGGTGGCCTGCAGCAGCCGCAATGCCGGGAGCTGTTAGCGCGGTCTGACCAAGATGGCGCTGCCGCTTCTGCCACCGCCGCAGTTCGGGTGTGTGTCATGCATGGAGTGAGTCACTGCTGCCTTCACTCTGCTATTCTGCAGCCGCTGGATACACAGCAGGTCGCTGGCGTCTCCGCTGGTCTTGTGTGGAAGCCACAATGCCGGTGGCCGCCGGCAAGGTCCTGCCAAGATGGCGCCGCTGCAGCCGCTGTGGCCGCGGTTTGGTCTGTTGAGCGTGGCGGAGCCGCTGCTCGCTCTCGTCTCTGCTGCTCCGCAGTTGAGCTCACAGCAGGCCTCTGGCTTCTCTGCCGGCGGCGTGTGGAGCCGCCATGCCGGGAGCGGCCGCGCGGTCCCGCCAAGATGGCGCCGCCGTTCCTCAGGTAAGGCGCTTGGCGCTTTTTGCTTTCTCTGTTTTGTCTTCTGGCTTTGACTCCATCGCGTTTCAAATTTTTATTGTTTAGTTCAAGTTTTTGTTGCTTTTCTTCTGTCGAGAAGTTGCTTCACCGCAATTGAGACCCAAGTCTCAGAGAGATCGTCTCGCGGTATCTCCCTTGGTCGCCATCTTGGGCCCTCGCTCTCACATGCTCCTAAGCATATCAAATCTGTAATAATGAAAGCAATGCTGAACGTTTCGCTCAGAATAGCTGGTATGGGTTGAAATTTGTTTCCCCAATATTTATATGTTGAAGCCCCAACTCCTAACACCTTAGCATGACTCTAATTGGAAATAAGGCTTTTAAAGAGGCGATGAAGTTGAGCCCCTTCCAGCGGGCTGGAATCGCAGCCGATGCCTGTGCTTTCAAGAGGGGATTAGGACAGAGAGGGGACAGGTGCAGAGGGACAACCCTGTGGAGAGGCCACAGAAGATGGCCATCCTCAGGCCAGAGCGAGGGGCCTCAGAGGAGCCCAGACTCACTGTCCTGGAGCTTGGACTTCCTGCCCCCAGAACAGGGGAGGGACGACGCACCTCTGTGGTGTAAGCACCCAGCTTGTGGTATTTTTGTTAAAAGAAATCTAAAACATTAGTTTTAATGTATCTTATTGTTTAAAAATTATCTTCTTGTCATATAGCCAGCTCGTGTTAACTAGCTATTGGAAAATATAAATAAAGGATAAAATAGCAATCATACTTAACTACTAGTTATCTATTTAACTAGATATAGAGCCTTTCAGACTTTAACATATATATGTAAACATATATATGAGAGAATATTGGTTTCATGAAAATGAAGCTATCTCTTCTATAATTTCACACATTTATTCTATTCCATTATGTTATTAGATCATCTCGTATTTGTATACATGTATACGTGTATATATATATATATATATATATATATATGTAATTTCAATAATCAATATTTATAGCCTGTTATCATTTCAGTACATGATGTTAAATACCACAATTTTTAAACTCATTCCTTGTGTTTGGAAATAAGGACATATCCACTATTTCACTCTCTGAGCAAAGCTGTACAAATTTAATTGTACATATATCTGGGATACTTTTCAGCAATGAACACATATCTGAGTGCAAGAGTCAGGGGGAAGTTACGAACGCGTGCAAGTCTTTTGCTGTGTGCCACCACAGTGCCTCTCAGCACATACACACCAACTGCACCTCCATCAGAGGTGACCCATCTCATAAAAAGCCTGTCGCAAACGTCTATGCTGCCTATAACACTGTTTAGGGACCCAGATGTCTCTTAAGGACCAATTCTCCCAAGGCAGTTGAATTATTTTTACCACACTAGAAAAGTGTGTAATTGGGTGTGTGGGATATCACTATTATTATTATGATGATGATGATGATGATGATGATGATTATTAACTTTTTGTGGTACTGGGGATCGAGCCCAGGGTGTTCTACCTCTGAGCTATACCCACAGCCCTATTTTATTCTATTTTTGTCGTACTTGGAATTGAACCCAGGGACATGCTGCTTCCAAGCTATACCCCCAGCCCTATTTCACTTTTTATTTTGAAACATGGTCTTGCTAAGTTGCTGAGGGTCTCACCAAGTTACTGAGGCTGGCCTCTAACCTGTGATCCTCCTGTCTCAGCCTCCCAAGCACCTATTTTATTTTTTATTTTGAAACAGGGTTTTGCTAAATTCCTGCATGGTGGCCTCGAACCTGCGATCCTCCTGTCCCAGACTTTTGGTCTCAGGTTTGGGAATACAGGTGTGTGCCACTGCCTGGCTAGGGATATTATTTTTGTTCTTTTTCTGAAACTGTTGTACAGATGTGTAGAACTTGAAAATTAATCAAGTTATGCACTTATGATCTATGCACTGTATTGAATATATATTGTAAATCAACAAAATGTAAATTAATTTCTACTGCATAAAGAGGTGATAAAGCAAGAAGAAAAAGAAAGAAAATAAAAGGAGAAAGAAAGAGAGGGAAGGAGGGAGGAAGGACGGCAGGCAGGCGGGCAGGGCAGGTGGGCGGGGCAGGCAGGTAGGCAGGCACATGGGCTGTGGTTCAAGTTAAAATTAAGCTTCGATTTGGCAAGACAGTACCGGGTGGGAAAGTCGCTGGCATGTTGGGAACTCCAATGAGGGACTTTTAGGTCTTTGCAAAGTTGACTGGGTCTTGCGTTCTGACTCATAGTTGTACTGGGTCCAGTGCTCTGACACCTGGCCGCCACCATTCTCCCATGATTCTCTACCCATTTTTAAACAAGTTGCACTCAATATGACTCGCAATGCTTGTGTATGTGTGTGTAAAACACGTGTTCTCTTGCCAATCTTTGGAGACTCTGAACTGTTGCAGTATCTACTTAGAACCAGACGCTATAATTTGATGAATTAACAGGCTCAGATTTGTGCCCCCTGCAAATGTATTGAGCATTTCATTTGTGTTCTCGTCTCAGGCAAATATTAAAATGTAAGCAGGTGAAGACCAAAGAGAGGACCCCATAACACTTCCCTAGTGACCTTGTGGAGGCAATATAAACCCAGCAAGTATCTGTGCAACCACTTGTTAATTTATTCAGTAGCAATAAAATCATGGAATAGATGCTAATAGTCTTATTGTCATCTTCCCTGGCCTCTGTATGTGCACTTTTAGTATGTAACAAAGATTAAGCAGGGTGGTATGAAGTTGGTTTTTTTTTCTTTTTTAAAGGATGAGAGCCAGACGTGGTGGCATCCCAGTACTTGGAAGGCTGAGACAGGAGGATTGCAGGTTCGAGGACAGCCTCAGCAATATAGTGAGACTCTCAGCAACTTAGCAAGACCCTGTTTCCAAATAAAAAATGAAATGGAGCTGGGGGTGTAGCTTGGAGGTAGACTGCCCCTGGGTTCAATCCCTACTATTCCACCCCCTTCACACACACACACACACACACACACACACACACACAAAATAATAAAAAAAGGATAGCTCCAAAATGTAAAATACGATATTTCATGTTCTCTTTTTATTGGCACATGGAACTTAGATGAAATGCTTCCTAAGAACAGAATGCAATGGTGCTTTTATTACTCACTTTTGGAAGTTTGCTGTGGAGAAGAGGCCCCTGTGGAAATGATAGACAGACAATGTCCTTACTGGTGGTTCATGGGGACAGTTTGCTGGGTGGCCTTCGATGAACCCAGTTCCCCTTGCTCATCTGGAATTCTCAACAATAACTGCCGGGTGTGCAGGGAAGGCCACATCCTGAGACAATAGGGGGCAGTGGACTGGCCTGGGTTCTGTGCCTGTCACCTCCTAGAACAGGACGCCTTAGCCCTGGTGTCACGTTGTCCCCAGGGCATAAAACCCAGGGTGGGCTTCCTTTCAGGGTCCCTCAGCTGCAGGTCAAGCGAGGCCTGGACTGTTGCAACCCCATCTGCCTGGGCAGCTTTCCTGAGCCTTGGGAGAGGGGCCGGCTGTTCACTGTGATTCCTGAGCTCTTGTTGTCCCTCCCCGCCCATCTTTGAGTAGTAAGACGGCTTCATAGACCTTGTGTGCAGGGAGGCGCTGTCTCACCAGACTCACATCAGTGGGGAACCAGGGCACAGTGAGACTGCTTTGAAATTTACAATAGACAAGTATCCAAAAGCTGGTTGTGGTGGTGCATGCCTGTAATTCCAGTACTTGGGAGGCTGAGACAGGAGGATTGCAGATTCAAGGCCAGTCTCAGCAGGTTAGCGAGGCCCTCTGCAACTTACCAAGACCATGTTTCAAAATAAAATAAATTAAAAGTGCTGAGAGTATAGCTCCGAGGTAGAATGCCCCTGGGTTCAATCCCTGGGACTACGCATAGAAAAGAAATATTAAAAACTTTTTATAATGGGTCATGATGTGAGACTATGATACACCAATAAAAGTATAAAAAAAGAAAATGCGTAAAATAGTTTAAAAAATGGGCCATGCTTTGTGAATGGTTGTTTGGATCCACCACAGAATGTCATAGTGAAATACAGGGACCATGATACTCATTAGGATGAAGACTGATTCGTCCATGAGACAAGATACTGAATATATATTCAGTTTTGGTTTAATTTTTAGCTGAGAAGATAGGTTTGCCCTTTTCTCTCTTAAATCAGAATCTTAAAGGCAAAAGACTGAATTGAATTGGTGATTAACTGACATTTTAAGTTAATAAAGTAGGCCTAAAAATTAGATCTCTCAGCCAAGGGCAGTGACATACTCCTGTAACCCCAGTACTCAGAGGCTGAGACAGGAGGATTGCAGGTTTGAGGCCAGTGCATGGTAACTTAGTGAGACCCTGTTTCAAAAAATAAAAGAAAACAAATGGGCTGGGGTTTAACTGAGAGGTATAATGTCCCTGGGTTCAGTCCCCAGAACCACACACAGATACACACGCACACGGGGCACACTCAGCCCATGTGCAAACCACAGCACGTGACCACCCAGATCAGCCGGAGGAGATCAGAAAACCTGTTTTCTTCTACTGTATATAAACAATTCAGTTCTTTTGTTTTCTTTTGGAGTCAGTCCAACAGCTTACTTGTGAATTCTTTGAGATTTGTGGACCACACTTGGAGCTAAGATAGTTAACAATAGAAACAAAGTAATGACTAAATTTCTTACAGATAAGCAGGTTTGGTGTTGAAAATAGTACTCTTGGATATTACAAGGTAGTTTGATCTTATATTCAGGTTGAAAGAGAGATTAGCATAAAAGGAGAGCCCCATTTTTAAAAAATTTTACCCTAACATATGATTGTTCTAGTAAAATAATATTTTAAATACTTTTTTAGGTTAATTCTCTTGTATTTGGTAATTATTATCCCATCTATAAGTACTATGATTGGATTACTTCCTTGGCACCCAGAGATGCATTTCAGAAGTTGATAATAAAAGGAAAGAATTTGATTAGTAGCCAGAGGGAGAATCCGCCCCAATGAGGATGGTTTGTGTAGTCGCTTTAAAAAGGAGGAGACAGGAGGAAGTGAAAATTATGAAAAGAGTTTCTCAATCAAAGAAAGATTTTAAAAACCTGTAAGTTATTTCCTATTCTGCAGCTTCAATTTTTCCTACTTGAATCTCATTTGAAGTAAAAACATCAACGAATGATCAGCAATCTAAAATATACATTTTCTTTACATTGAGACCAGATCAGGGGAGAACATTCATATTCTGAGCCTTTGTAGAAAGGAATGCTCTTATACAATTATTCTAATAAGTATAAGTGAACTCAGAGGAGCAATGCACAGCTATTTTTAAAAGGATCGAAGCAGAAATCATGGTGTCAATCTGAATTCCTCCATGGAAATGTGGGAGATTGCAGAGAAGAGGCCATTGCTGCAGCAGTGGGGAGTAAGAGGAGTGCCCCCCGACTGACAATCCTGCAGCACAAGCTTGCATTTAAGTTCTAATATAAAGTGAGAGTTCCTGACAGGACATTCTAGAATCCATTGGGGCATTTTTGTAAATTTTATAAGGGATCAATATTAAATTATTCATTGAAACTTGAGTGACAGAAGATAGTAACATAGTAAAGTGAGTGGCTACTCAGTGGTTCCCCGGGGGAAAAGCCAGTTTAAAACGCTAGCACATTTGAAAAATTCAAATAGGAAAAACAACAGAGAAGGTGCCAATAGCCTTAATCATGCAGCATAAAGAGGAGTTGGACGTTTTATTTCCCTAGGCTATTATTAATGGTAGATAAGCAGAGTGGATGATCTCAGTCCTCGTGGAACGAATTTTCAAATGTTTGCCAACGGGTTCCCTCACAAGACTGCTGGAGTTCCAGTAGTAAGTCACTGTTGGTTGAAGATGGCTTCTTATACATATGTGTGCTTGTTTTAATTGTTATTTTTATTTAACCAATGAAAAGTGTCCACATTTAAACCTATTATATAAAATCCAAATTTTGCAAAAGGATTAATTCTTTTAAGAATTTGACTGGGATGATCACAAGAAAGGAGGGTCGGAGTCTTGTGAACATATATAAATAAATGATGAATTGTGTCAGAGGCCCTGCAGATTGGTTAATATCTTTAATTTCATTTAAATGGGCTCCAAATATCATGTTTTGATTGTTTTTCCCCAAGAGGCATAGCAATGGGAGGAGGATACATTGGAGCTCTTGGGCAGGGATTGTCTATCCTCTGAGTGCAGTGGCAGAAATAACACGGAATTCTGAGGGAGGATGCAGTGGCCCAGTCGTCAGCTGGACAGACATTCTAACCCACATTCTCTTTAAGCAAAATGGAGTGTACTGGTCAGGTTAGAAGATTTAGGGAATGGCCTGTTTTGCCGTTTGTTTTATTGAGCCATGTCCTCCTCATGCTGAAGTCAGGGAGAGCAGTGGTGTGCAAAACACTGTGTTTATGTCAAGTAGTTTAAATTGGATGGGAGGTAAATATGAACACAATTAGGTGACACATGCTGATACAGGGATGATAAATTATAAAAATGCTCTCAGGTGTCATTGGAGTGCACCATTATTTATGAATTAATCAGGAACATTATCTTCTCTGTGAAATTCCGTCCTGTTATTTTCTTTGATACAGATATGGATTTGATTGCAATTTATGCACATTTGGGAGAAATATTTGTCAGTCCAACCAATTTGTTCAAGTTTCCTTTGACTTTTTTCTTATAAAATATTTTTGCTTGCATCTTCTATAAGCAGCATCTATTCTTCAGCAATATTGACTTTGCTTTAAGCTTCCTTTTAGTTCCTCTATAGTCAAATAGCATAGATGATATTGGATTAGTGTACAATATGATATTAATATATTTGCTGCTGTCAAAACTCCATTCTATTGTACTCCAGAAAATGTGTCAGCTTCCTGTCTCCATGCTCTGTACAGGTCTCTGAAACAGCGGAATCGATATTCTTTTCTTCTATAGTTTTCAGAGTTTTTGTTTTTTGCATGTGAAGTTTTCAAAATAAATTACCATTGTTCCTTATCCCCCTTCCTAAATAAAATAATAAGTTCACTTTAACTAAATGCAAGCACATGCCTTGGGGACTTAATGACCCTACAATGAGAAGAACTAGTTTTCTATTCTTTTTTCTCTGTTTCAAACCTCCATGCATAGTAGTTTTATATTTCATATGGAAATTCTTTGATTTTAGTAAACCTGTAATTCATCACTATAGTCGTGTAATTAGGGTGGCTTCATCCAGAAAATCCAAGAGGACAGGTGATTGCATATTTCTAATGCTATGAGATGTCTAACATTGCGACATTTATTTATTATTTATTTATCTATTGGTAATGGGGATTGAACATGGGGGCATTCTACCTCCAAGCCATACCCCAACCCTTTTTATTTATTTATTTTTATTTTGAAACAGGATTTCACTAGGTTGCTGAGGCTGTCCTCGAACCTGCGATCCTCTTGTCTCAGCCTCCCAAGTACTGGGATTACAAGTGGGCGCCACCACACCTGGCTTATTTCTCCTCACTTTTGAAAGGTAATTTTTCTGGGTATAGAATTCTGTGATGGTTTTTCTTTGAAAACTTTACATATTTTACATATGTAAAGTGTGTGCATGGTTTTGAGGAGGTGTGCAGGTTACTACCCTTCCCCCTCTACATAAATTACCTGTTTCCCCATCTGCCCCTCTGACAACTTTCTTTAAGATATGCTCTTTGTTTTTCTGCAGTGTTTATCCTGCCTGTTGTTTTCTGAGCTTCCTAAATCGTGATTTTATGTCTATTGTTAATTTATGAACATCCTCAGTCATGAAGACTTCAAATATTTCTTCAGATAATCCTTTTTCTTTTCTTTTTCCCCTTCTGATATTCCTGTCACCCATGCGTAACACTTTAGTGATTTTCCCAGTTCCTGGGTATTCTGATCTATTTGTATATTTACTTATTTATTTATTTATTCATTCATTTTTGGTACTGGGGATTAAACCCAGTGGAATTCTACCTTTGAGCTACATCCCCAGCCATTTTTATTTTTTATTTCGAAACAGGGTCTTGCTAAGTTGCTGAGGCTGGCCTCGAACCTCCAATCCTCCTGTCTCAGCCTTGATCTGTCTTTAAATCCATTTCTCCCTTGGCCTTTCATTTTAGGAAGTTTCTAATGACTTGTCTTTAAGCTCACAGTCTACTAATGGGCTTATCTCAGTCTTCATTTCTCATGCTTTTATTTCTAGCTTTTAATTTTGATTCTTATAGACTCCATTTCTTCTTACACTATCCATATGTATTTACATGTTATTCCCTTTATCCCATGAGAGTTCTTAGCATATGAATCATGGTCTTATCAAATCCCGTTTGATCATTCCATGATCACGGTCATATCTGAGCCCAGTACTGACACTTGTTTTTTTCTCTTTAGAGTCTCTCTCTCTCTCTCTCTCTCTCTCTCTCTCACACACACACACACACACACACACACACACGCACACACACACACACATTTTATTCTACTCAATAAGTCTTGTATTTTTATTTTGAAAGCTGGGAATGATATGTTAGATAAAAAGAACTGAGTATGAGTATTCCCAATGCCTTTAGTGTGAGATTTCATCTGTTTGGGAGTTAGGCTGTGGACTGTTCAGTATTGCTGTGGTGTCAGACTAATATTTCCTTTTTCTTTTCTGCTTTTATTGGTGCATTGTAATTATACATCAGAGTGAGAGTCAATGTGACGCATTCATGTGTGCACGCAGGACTTGGTTTGTTACCCTTTAGATTCCTCCCTGCTCCCCTCCTCCCTCTCTGTACACATTAGTGAGATTGGTAGTGATAACTTTGTATATGCACATAGCATTATTTGATCTGTTTCCTTCCTCCATCCACCTTTATCCCATCCCATCCCACCATCAGTCTCTCTCCACTTTATCTTAGGTCTTCTCTCCCTCCCCCATTTTTCTCTAACTTCCACATGGGAGAGAAAACATATGACCCTTGACTTTCTGAGACTGAATTGTCTCACTTAATATTACATTTTCTAGTTTCATCCATTTTACTACAAATTGACATAATTTTGTTTTTCTTTATGACTGAGTAAAATTTCATTGTGTGTATATACCATAATTTTGTGATTCATTCATCTGTTGATGGACACCTAGGCTTGTTCCATAGTTTGGCTATTGTGAATTGTGCTTCTATAAATCTGGGTATGTAAGTATGGCTATAGTCCTCTAACTTTAGTTCTTCTGGAAAGAGACCAAGGAGTGGTCTAGTGGGTCATATGGTGGTTTCATTCTTTCTTTAAGCATCCTTGTTTCGGTCACCCCAGTTGCACGTGGGTTCCCCTGGAGACTTACTTCTTCAATAGATTAGGAGGCCTGCATGTCTTTCAGCTATAACCCCCTGCTGTTATACAGGAGCTGTACTGATGTCGTGGAAGGTAGGGACGAGGGGACACTTTTTAACCCTATGGTTAGGTGCCAGCCTTCCCCATCAAATGCTACAAGGAGCTTAAACAGGGTATTTTTTTTTCTCCCTGATTGATTAGGCTCTGGTAAAATAGCGTTCCTTGAAAGAAATGTTTTGTCAAAGAGAGTATTCCAATTGTGTTTCAAAATGTTTACCTTTTTCCTTCCTTCTGCCAGAAACAAAAGAAAAAAAAATGGTCTTACATTCATTCTGAGAACATGATGGAGATCCTTGTGGTGATCCAGGATAAATTTCAAACTTATGAGATGTGATCTTCCCCCATAAAAAATGAGATCTCCTGGGTCTTTTAATTGTCAAGCTAGTATTTAGTCTCTTTGGGCTACAACAATAAAATCTGAATGTCTTGGACAAAAAAAAAAATTTCTTCCTAGTTCTGGAGGCTGAGAAACACAACAGCAACATTATGGTCAGTGTGGGTGGGACAAAGATGCCCTCTGTGGCCTCTTCTCTGTGCGTGCCTAGAGGGAGAGAGATGACTCTAGTCTCTGTAACTCCTCTTACAACACCAACCCATATGACCTCATTTAACCTAATTACCCCTGAAGAACTTATGTCTAAATACAATCCCATCAGGGGGTGGGACTTGAACATAGGAGCTTTAGGGGGACAAAATCCACTCCATAGCACAAGTTACCACGGAGACTATAGTGATTGATCGGGTGAGATGTAAGTGCTCCTACCAATTCTGGCTCCAGGGGCAGGCTCTTGGCCTTCTCTCCTGGTCGGCTGTGGTTTTTAGCATCTGCCTCTTTGTCCAGTTTTGTGGGCACTTTTGTCCTGTTACCTCAGTTCTCTGATGGTCTTTAGAGTAGTTGTTTTAACGTTCTTCTTGTGAGGATGGAAGTGGTGACTTCCAAGCTCTTTATGTGTTGACATTAAACATTAAAAGTCAAATTTCTTTATTTCATCATACATTTGAAAAAATCTTTTTCTAATATAAAATCCACATTGCATTTTTGTAGTCACAAGTGACTCTTCCACCATTGCTCTTTGAACAGCTTTCCATGCATAAGCGATGCAAGTTCTTCCCGTGAGCCTGAGTCGAATATGCACGTCTGCACTGTTCTCTGATGCATCACTGTGTAACGATGGGTATACATGAATTAAATTAAGTATGCTAAGTATGCTGTTCTAGTAATGTCAATGCAGTTTAGACAAAGCTTCCTGGTTGTATGAAATATTCATGTTTTTATTAATATTCATTGTCCCCTTAGAGTCACATGAGAGTAACAGAGTGTTTCCTCTCCCTTCAGCAAACATCAGCCTCTTCACTGCTGTCCGATTTTCTCGGCATCACAACAAAATCTTTTTTAAATTCTTAGGCATTCCTAAATTAAAATTAGGGTGAACAAAAGATGGTAATCTGGTTAATGACTTAAAAATAATTTGGGCCATGAATATGTAGTGACAAAATGTTGATGAGTTGCCAGTCACTGCGAAATTTGTTCTCAGTCAAGGTGCTTGGGTACTCAGGCTTGATAGAAAAGCATGTGTTTGGTCATTGCAATGTTGAATTCAATTAACAAAGATAAATAATTTGCTCTAAAGTCCTCATTTCTAAACAAAATCTATTTCCAAAGCAAGATCCCCCAAATGTCTTTGAGAGTAAATATGAGATTTAGTTTGATGATTTCCCAAAGTGTCCAATATGTGTCCATGCATGGTCACCCACTGCCAACTCTGCCCGTGTGCTGGGGATGAACACAGTCTTGTCATGAATGAAGTTATATGTCAAGGGGAGCTGGCAGAATCGAGTCGTGGAAATACTTGCTTTTGCTTTTAGTAACTAAGTTCCCAGTGCCATGGAATGATGGAAAAATCTGGGATTCAGGAAAGGTGTCTTCAAGGAAATCATGCCTAAGTTTCATAACATACGTGAAAATATACAGTTTAGGAAAACAGTTGGTGCCAGTTGAAGGTGAGAAAGATTGGCCAGTGAGCATTTCCTCAGTATTAACTTCTCATGACCTTCCAAAGGTAAGTGACAACCAGTTCATGGTTTGGTTGATACTTTTTGAAAGCAGAAAGCTTTGGGTTGCTTCATGACTCTCATACATTTCCTGCGTAGAGGAGACAAAGGGATGTATTTTGTCATGATGGCTTATATTGATAATAGGCAGCGTGTATATATACCAAATTGTATACCAAATATTTTTAAGGTTTTTTGGATACCTTGTTTTTAGATTGTGTGGACATATGACATGTCTTCCCACATTATTTAATGGCTTAGGTTGAATTTCTTTCCAGTTTGGGTCAAAATGAGTAAAATTAAGTTAAATCGCTTACTAATAAAAGTAGGTAAAGAAAGTACTGTACAGATGATTATCCACGTTGGCTTTTTAAATATAAAACATGAATCAAGCATTAAGCATTTTAAATTTGTACTTATTTCCTTTACCTATTTTCTTCCCTTTGAACCATCATATGACCCAGCTACACCAATCCTGAATATTTCTCCAAAAACTAATGTTAGAATACTATAGTGATACATGTATAGCCATATTTATAGCAGCACGGTTCACAATAGCCAAGATATAGAACCAATCCAGGTGCTTGTCACAGATGAATGGCTAAAGAATATGCATCTAAGCACACAGTGGAATTCTGCATAGCCATAAAGAACGAAATTATGTCATTTTCAGGAAAATGGATGGAACTAGAGAATATTATGGTAGGTGAGATCAGCCAGTTTTAGGAAATCAAGAGTTGTATGTTTTCACTCATATGTGGAAGCTAGAGAGAAAATAGAAAACAAAAGGAACTTTAGCTTTTTTTGTGTGTGTGGTACCGGGGGTTGAACCCAGGGGCGTTCTACCTCCGCGCTACGCCCCTGGCCCTATTTTTTATCCTTTATTTTGAAACCGGGTCTCACGAAGTTGTGGAGGGCCTCACTAAGTAGAGAGAGAGAGAGAGAGAGAGAGAGAGAAAGAGAGAGCTGAGGCTGGCCGCGAACCCGGATCCTCCGGTCTTCGCCTCCCAAAGTACTGGGATTACAAGCGTGCACCACCACACCCGGCAGGAACTTTAAATAATGTGGAGAGAGACCTGTAGAGTAGTGGAAGGGGGTTGGGGAGAAGAAAAAGGAGGATCAAACAGGAATAATTTTTGGTATCAGTAACAAGATTTTTATAGCTCTTAAACTACTTATTCTTTAACACTTAGCAGGGTGGAAAATATAGTAATATATATTTGTTCATAAAATTTACTTTATAAGAATGTTAATATTTTTAAAAGGAAATGTCCTAATTTTCTAGTTTATCTTAAAACTATTTTCTCACCTTCATATTAGCACATTTCATTATATTTTCACATTTTTTCTAGGCTGTTCCTCATGAAACAGAGTAGTGAAAAGTCATGGTGAAAACTGAGTAAATTTTAAGTTTTATATTGAAATCTCTTTATATTTCTCTATCAACTACATTATGAATAAGAAATATTGCATTTTTACATTTGCAGGTGACTTTTCACAATTGCTTATAGAATAATTTCTATGAGGTTTATTTATTTTTATTTATTTATTTTTGCGGTACTGGGGATTGAACCCAGGGGCATTCTACCTCCGAGCTACATCCTCAGCCCTATTTTTTATTCTTAATTTTGAAACAGGGTCTTGCTAAGTTGCAGAGGGCCTCACTAAGTAGCTGAGGCTGGCCAAAAACCTGTGATCCTCCTGTCTCAGCCTCCCAAGTACTGGGATTACAAGCGTGTGCCACCACGCCCAGCTTATGAGGTTTAACAGAATCAACATGGGTTTGAATAATCAATATGTGTGTGTATCCACATATAAGAAAACTTTAGAATGATAGCTCAATATATTATTTTCATGTTGGTATCAAGAGCATTATATCTATTCTATATTATATGTAAAACTAGAATGTAGATAAGAATATAATACTTAGATTTAGAGTTACTCAATTATTTATATAGTAAGACCAGGGATAATTTAAATTTTTAGTCTAATGTGTAAACATAAATATCTGAACTCTTCTATGATAAAAGCAATGCAACAAAACCCTAAGACCTAAAATATTGAAATACGGAGCCAGTTGCTGATTTCTGCGTGGCTATGTCATGCCATTGGCAAGTAAGTGTGAAAAGGGACTTTATCACTGGCTCGACTGTAGAATTACTTTTCTTACGCTAGTCATGTAGAAATACACTATTCAGAGCAATTCTCATCCCTTCATTTCTATTATTTGTTTCCATTATTTTTATTTATCAGATGTTTTCACATGATTCCGGTTTGGGCTGAGATAAACATAGACTTGAAAGTTAGAAAGACTAGAGAGGGTTGTCAATGATTTTCAGGGTTAAAGCTGAAATAATGTCATCTTCTGGATTCATTATAGATGGAAGCCTTATACAGAAGGATCTTGCAGAGGATACACTTGAAATACCTAAACTTCATAAGTTCACAAATGTATTTTTAATATCCACTTTAATAAAGGCAACTTCTTTGTTAAAGAGAGAATATAGAAAAGTCATTGGAAATAGTAACTCTTAATGGGCTTCATAACATTAGCATAGATTCTTGCAAATGAAGTATATTATGGTGATATAACTTTGCATTTCTTTTAACTAAGACCTAATTAAACATTGTTTATTTCAGATAAACCAGGTATCTATACACTATCCAAACTTGCACTAAAAGAAATCCAAAACAGAAGTCAAACATATGCATTCCTTTGACATGTCTTCCACTCTGCTTGTCCAAGCCTTCATTATCTAGTATCGCAAATACTTCCCTGCAAGCTTCTGCAATTTCACCCTACCTCTTTGTTGATAAATTTGAAAATATAGTCATCTTTTAAAACGTGCAAAAGGCCAGGTCATCTCACCATAAAACCTTCTATGGCTTCCCTGTGCTCTTACAGACAAATCCAAAGCCTTATCAACTACATTATGAGTGGATGTGGTTTGTCCCTAAAAGGTCACGTGTAGAAGCTTGGTCCCCAGAGGTGGTATTGGAGCCAGTGTGGAGACTTTAAGAGAAGGTACATAGTGGAAGGTTCTTAGGTCAATTAGATGGCATGCCCTCAGAAGGGATTAAGGTATTCCTCATGGTACCCTGGTTAGTCATTGCATGTGGGCTATATGACAGCCTGAGCTGGCCCCACTCAGCCTCCCTCTGACTTCCTATTTTGAGAAGTGATCTCTTCTTCCCCCACACATCCTCCAAAACTGTAAACTTAATATATCTCTTTTATTCATAAAGTTAGCCTGCCTAAGGTATTTCATTATAGTAGTACAAAACAGACCGATACATTGGTCACCTGCTTAACTGCTATCATTCAAAATTGCTCTCCCTTGTTGATAACTTTTGTATATAAAGGAAAAAAATAAGATGAACTGATAATTTTTTGTCAAACAAATATAAATTACTGGATAGATACAGAAATAAGCCAGGAACCATAAAGAGGGAAAGATTAATACATGGAAATGCTCAAGAGCCATACTGTAACCAACAACTTAACAGTAGCAATTCTTTTTCCTTAAAACTAGGTCACTTAAAAACATTAACTAGAGATTATGAAATGGTAGATAATATTAATGTATGTAATATGTTTCTTCAGGGACTTACGGTACTTAGTATTATTTAATAGAGTTGCACGCCTTCATTTGTAACACACTTATAAAACAATAAAATAGTTTTTAAGTGGCTGTTTTGGGAGCCTATCTGATGAATTAATGATTTTTAGGACAATTATCATCCCATGTGCTTTGAAATTTTAGTAAGCTTAAATGATGCAAATGACAATTCTATGGCGATTCTATTTCATATTGTACATGAACACTGGCAGGCTCTTTATCTACACGGTCACTATGAATTAGTTAATTTGAGACTTCCCATGAGGTACATACACTCATCCTTTTGCTGACAAATCCAGCTTTTATAGTTGCAAGTTCAAGAACCAGATTCTGTGCTTTGATGAACACAGAGAACAATATCATGCTCCGAAATGCTTGTGCAAAGATCAGCTAGAATTTTCCAAGCTGTGGTTGTTTGTGTGTGGAAGAAGGAGGAGAAGGAGAAGGAGAAGGAGAAGGAGAAGGAGAAGGAGAAGGAGAAGAAGGAGGAGAAGGAGAAGGAGAAGAAGGAGGAGAAGGAGGAGAAGGAGAAGGAGAAGGAGAAGGAGAAGGAGAAGGAGAAGGAGAAGGAGAAGAAGGAGAAGAAGGAGGAGAAGGAGAAGGAGAAGGAGAAGGAGGAGAAGGAGAAGGAGAAGGAGAAGGAGAAGGAGAAGGAGAAGGAGAAGAAGGAGGAGGAGGAGAAGGAAGAGGAGGAGGAGGAAAAAGAGAAGAAGAGATGAAGAGAAGTGAGAAGGACAGACCAGCATTACTCTGCGCTCAGGAACCAGGCATTGTCAGAAAGAATATAGGGGGCCACCAAATGCTGTGTGCAGGTATGTCACTGTCAACATGATTTACATTATGATGTGAGACTATAATGCACCAATAAAAGCACATTAATAAAAAAAGAAAGAATATAGGTAAAAATAGAAATAGTGTTATGTGAGTTGCAGGCAGCAAGGCTGTGGGGGCAAGGCGCCAAGACCTTGGGAGTCCCGTCACACCGCCACATGCCCCAGTGTATGCTGAATAAGTCCTGGACCCAGTGTTTGCCCTGCTGGCTTTCGGTCGTCCTTGGTTCCATTGCTCCTTGCTATTTCCTATTCCTCCCCTTTTCAATGAATGTTTATCCTGTGCCATTGCATTTAACTTGTTTCATTTTTATTATTTTGGTGGAGAGCTCCAAGCAGCTGACTTTGCCTGTGTCTCAGAGGATACTCTGGACTTGACTTGGACTCTTGCGCAATGCTAGAACTGTTGAAATGCTGGGGACTCTTGGAAATGGACCGAGTGCATTTTGCAGTGTGAGATGGCCATGAGTATTTGGAGGCCTGGGGTGGAATGTTATGATTTGGTCCTTAAATGCCCCAATGGCCCATATGGTAAAGGCTTGGTCCCCAGCCTGTGGTAATATTGGGAGATAGTGGAACCGTTAGGAAGTAGGGACTTATGGAAGGAAATTGGGGGTATTCCCTGGAAGGAAATAAATATTAGGATTGTGATCCCTTCCTCTCTCCTCTCTGTTTTGTTTCCTGGCCACCGTGAGGTGGATAGGCCCTCTCCACCATGTGCTCCCTGCCCTGTAGTGGATTGTGCACCGTGCTACCACAGGCTTGCAGCAATGTGGACAAGTGGCCTTGGACAAGTCTCTGAAACTATGAGCCAAATCTTTCTTTTCTCTCTCCTTTCTTTTTTCCCCTTCCTTCCTTCCTTCCTTCCTTCCTTCCTTCCTTGCTTCCTTCCTTCCTTCTTACTGTGTATTGAACCCAGGGTTGTAGCCCTTTTTAATTTGAAACAGAATCTTGCTAAGTTGCTGAGGTTGGCCTCAGACCTGTGACTCTCTGTCTCAGCCTCCCAAGTATTGGCCTTACAGGCATGGGGCACCAGGCCCCACTCCTTTCCTTCTTAAATCATTTATCTTAGGTATTTTGTTGCAGTGGTGGAGAGCTGACTGACACAGTGTCAACAGATTCCAGAAATGCCAGTCTCTTAGTTAAGTCTTGAGTATTTGCTTAGAGACTGTTAGTTCCAAAACTCATGAGAAATTGAACATGACTAGTAGCCATTATGTAAACTTGACAAAATAATCTTAGGTTGGGTTGCTAGACTGGTGATTTTTCATGTATTTACATATTCAATGAATTCTTTTATGTTCATTTATTGGTGCATTGTAATTATACATTTTGATATATGTCAGGGTTTGCATTTCTTCCCCTCATGTTCTTGAAAGGGTGTTGAGCACTAAGGCTATAGTTACTGAAAGAAAATGCTGAGGTACCACCTGCTGTTTTGAAAGACTCCATTGTTGTTCAAAGCTTTATTTAAATGTTTCCATTTCCATCTCTTTTTCCGCTATCTGCTCTTTGCAGTTCAGCGAAGCCAGGTTTTCCTTGAAAATACCCTTGGAAGTGCCAAATACTTTCACCAGAATTCCCATAAATTAGCTTTCCCCTTTGTTTCTTTATTTTCTACTCCCTGTCCCTTCTTCCTTCCTGACTTGAGATGCTGTTTATCACCTACTACATGATGTATTTCACATTATGTCCTGAGAAGGAGGAATGGCGGAAGGAGGCGCTCCTGTGCTGACCTTCAGTTGCTTGGGCTGATGCACTCACCTACGTCGACCTCCAAGGCTGGAAGCAGCTTCCAGACAATATTCACAGTGTCGGGGAGAGACAACCCCGGCGAGGCAAGAGTGGCATCCATCACAGTTGCTTTAACGACTCATGAACATCTTAAATCACTTTGGCAACAACATCTCAAGTTGGTTTTGTTATAAACAAACTATAATTTTATCAGAAGGGACTCAGCGCAGGAAGAGACACAGAGGGAGACGAGGGCCTCGTGAAACGACTGTCTCCTGAGGAATTCCCGGGTCACACGTCGCCGATTCTGCTTTCTTTTAAAGTTTAAGTCCTTTGGAGACCCATAGATTTACAGGGACATGGATTATTCTGACTGTTAATTCTCTTCAGACTGGCAAAAAAAAAAAAATTGAGTATATGGATTCTTTTTTTTTCCCCCCTTAGGGAGAGTGTTCTTGTTTGTTTGTTTTTGTT
Source organism: Glis glis (assembly GCA_004027185.1). Classification (NCBI taxonomy): domain Eukaryota; kingdom Metazoa; phylum Chordata; class Mammalia; order Rodentia; family Gliridae; genus Glis; species Glis glis. The sequence continues at coordinate 5,338 of PVJS01023222.1, read as the reverse complement.
TTGTTTTATATTAATGTGCTTTTATTGGTGCATTCTAGTCTCACATCATAGCTGAGTATATGGATTTTGACCATTCACTTACTGCTTCTAAATACTAGCACTCACAGATAATTCTCAGATGTGATTTGGAAGGAAATTAGACAAGGTGATGTGGATGTGGTCGCACTTCATAGATGGCTTAAACGTTGAGTTCAGTGATAGTCCTAGATCAATACCTGTGCATAGCAAGCACTGAAATATATTTTTCATAAATAGTTGTTAAAATATGTTCATATGCATATATGTATTCTAACTATATTATAATACATTACTAATATAATATGGTACATATTATAATAATACATAACTACATATCAATATATTACAATATATATTATGTATATTAGGATAGATGAGTTCACGGTCCCTTAATGAGCAGCTCACAATCATTTTTATGCTTTTATTAGTGCACTTACTTCCCTCATCCTCTTCCACTATTCTACTGGTATTTCTCTACATTTCTTTAAAGTCTCTTATGTTTCCTATTTTCTCTTTAGCTTCCACATATCAGACAAAACATAATGACCCTTGATTTTCTGAGACTGGCTGATCTCAGTTAGCATAATATTCTCTAATTTCATCCATTTTCCTGCAAATGACATAATTTTGTTCTGCTTTATGGCTAAGTAAAATTTCATTGTGTGTATCTACCATATTTTCTTTGCCCATTCATCTGTTGATGGACACCTGGGTTGGTTCCATAATTTTGCTATTGCGAATTGTGCTGCTGTAAACCTGGGTATACATATATTGTTATAATATTCTAACTTTAATTTGTTTGGAAAGATACTAAGGAGTGGTATGGCTAGGTCATGTGGTGGTGCCACTCCTAGTTTTCTGAGGACCCTCTATACTAATTTCTATAGTGATTGTACTAATTGGTAGTCCCACCAACATTGCATAAGTGTCTTTATTTCCTCACATCCTTGCCAGCATTTATTATTGTTTGTTTTCTTGATGATTGCCATTCTAACTGGAATTGGATGAAACTTCAGTGTAGTTTTGATTTGCATCTCCCTGATTGCTGATATTGAACATCTTTTCATATGTTTATTGGCTGATCATATTTCTTATTTTGAGAAGTGTCTAATCAGTACAATTGCCCACTTTTAGAATGGGAGGAAATCTTCACCTGATACTCTTTTAATAGAGGACTAATATCTGGAATATAAAAAAGAACTAAAAATAAACTTAGCACTCAAAAAAAAAATAACCCAACCAGCTCACAATCCTTAGGTATTCATATATAGAAAGTTTTTTTTATTTATTTTTTATTTTAATTTTTTGGCGGTACCGGGGATTGAACCCAGGGGTGTTCTACCTCCACGCTACACCCCCGGCCCTATTTTTTACACTTTATTTTGAAACCGGGTCTCACGAAGTTGCAGAGGGCCTCACTAAGTAGAGCGAGAGAGAGAGACAGAGACAGAGAGAGGCAGGGAGAGAGAGAGAGAGAGAGAGAGAGAGAGAGAGAGCTGAGGCTGGCCGCGAACCTGGATCCTCCGGTCTCAGCCTCCCAAAGAAGGTTTTTTTTATTTCTCACCCATAATACATGTCTGTAGTATGTTGGTTGAAGCTCTGCTTTGGATAATTTTCACTGTGGAACAAATGGAATATTGCTTACATGGGACAGTTGAGATTCCATAGTAGACAGGAAAAATATCATGGCAGGTCTAATTCCAGTTCAGAACATTTATAGGGATCGACAAGTATAATTTCACTCATCAGTGATGAAATCAAATAAAATTTCTTAACCTCATGTTCGATAGAACAATGCATATTTGTAAAAAATGGAATTCTTTCTTCAGCAAGATGTTTGGGTCATATCGTCTTGTACATATTACTTTAAAGATTTTAGGATTCTGGTCATAAAAATTTCTGACCCAGTTAAAAATCAAGAAACACTTTCTTGTTTAGTAAATTACTCCTCTTTTCATATAATATAGTGTTGTGATAATTAAGGATGTTATCCACCTGATGGGAAAACTCACATAAAATACTTACTCTTAAGCTGTTTATATAAGTTAGCTTTTAGTCTCTATGTCATTTTATATTCCCAGTGTTTTAAAATTGAGTTGGACGGGTGTTTATAGTTTGTCTGTAGTTTTGTTCTGAGCTGGGAAAAAGGGAAAATGGTCAAAGGATAATTGTTATAATGGTGCTTGCTTTGTTAGAACATTTTCTGAAAATCTCTTGCAAATAGGATTATGTCATTCTTGAGACAACTTTTTGCCCTCCCTTCCCTTCTCATTCTCCCCTCTTTCCAGCCTTTTCCCTTCATTTCTGTTTCCTTACTTTTTTCCTATTGTAAATTCATTACAATTTTGTTATAGATTCTTTCTAATGTCATTATCAACCATAATCATTCCATAAATATTAAGCATATTTTATATTATGTCCTGTGTTAAATGTTGAAGGCATATACATATGAGATAACTCTGGGGTCATCTAGTAAAGGAGAAGACCTATGCTCAAACACACTATTACTTGCTATGTGCTATCAAAGAAATATATGTGAAGTAAAATTGGTCACAAAGAAAAAGAGAAACAAGACTGGAGGAGTTGATAAAAACTTGATGAAAAAGGTAATATTTGAGCTGAATTTGAAGAATGACTTAGACTTCTGCAGATGAAGATGGAGACAAAGGCCTTATGGTTATTATTAAATTGCACTTAGGGCATAATGAATGTTAGAGAGGAAGGTAGAAATTACAGGAGATAGAGCTGGAAATGTAGGTCAAGAATATTGTGAACAACTTTGAATGACATTGACGAAGAATTTGGGTTTTCTTATTTGTCTTGGTTTTCTGTCACTGTGAAAAAAAATACATGAGGTAAGTTTTATTTTTGCTCAGAGTTTCAGAGGTTTCCTCCCATGGTTGGTTGGCAACATTGTTTTCAGGGCATACATCATGGTGGGTGAATGTATTGAAGGAAATTGCTTACATCATGGTAGCTGGGGGGAAAGAAAAAAGACTAACGGTCTGGAGTCCCAATATTCCCCTCAAGGGCATACCTCTGGTGACACGATTTCCTCCCACAAGGCTCCACCCATTAAAAGTTCTACCACCTCTGGATTCGGCCATGGCATAGGGACCATGTCTTTAACAGGTCGCCTTTGGAGGACATTTATCCCCATCATAGCATTTTAACTCATGAAAAGTCACCCAAAATTTCTGACCATCACACTTATGATTTAGAACAGGGAAAAATCTTACATTGCTATGAATTGAGCAGAAATGAATGGAGCAAAATGAAGCATGGAAGGGTCTCTCATTGGTTCAGGCAAATGTGTGGAGACATCCAAACACTGAAATCAGAGGGGTAAATTAATTACCTTTCTACCTTAAGAAACTAGCAAGATAGAGCAGACTTAATGGAAAGCAACTATAGCAAGAACATAATTAGAAAAAAATAAAAGAAATAAGAACATAAAGAAAAAAGCAATGAAATCAAATTTAGATTTTGAAAGAAAACCAATAATGACATATTTGTAATTATACTAACAAAAAAAGAGAGAGAAGCATAAAAATATTGATAAATAGAATTGAAAAGGGGGTATTCTGCTGACCATATAGAAATTGAAAAAGAATTATAAATCAATATCATCTTAAAAATGTGATTTGGGAAAACTGGTTATCCATTTGTAGAAAAATGGAATTAAGTCCCTACTCCTCACCCTGCACAAGAGGTAGAAACTTCCTCAGCAAGACACCCAAAGCTCAGGAAATTAAAACAAGAATTAATTAATAAATGGAACAGCATTAAACTAAAAAGTTTCTCTTCATCAAAGGAAACCATCAAGAGTTTAAAGAGAGAGCCTACTGAATGGGAAAAGACCTTTGTCAGCTATTCCTCTGAAAGAGGACTAATATCTAGAATATAAAAATTACTTAAAAGTCCCAATGCTAAAAAAAACTAATAACCCAATCAAGAAAAGGGCAATTGAACTAAATAGAAACTTCACAAAAAAAGACATATAAATGTCCAGTACATACATGAAAAAATGTTCAGCATTGTTAGCAATCAGGGAGATGCAAATCAAAACCACACTCAGATTCCATCTAACCCAAATTAGAATGGCAATCATCAATAAGTCAAACAATAAATTCTGGCAAGGATGTGGGGAAATAGGAGCTCTTCTACACTGTTGGTGGGATTGCAAATTAGTGCAGTCACTATGGAGATCAGTGTGGAGATTCCTCAAAAAACTGGGAATGGACCCATTATATGATCCAGCTATACAACTCCTGGGGGTATCTTTCCAAAGGGACTGAAATCAGAATATTATAGTAATGCATCCATATTGATGTTTATAGGAGCACAATTCATAATAGCCAAGTAATGGAAACAAACTAGGTGTCCATCAACAGATGAATGGGTTACAAAATTATGGGATACACACACAATGGAATTCTACTCAGCAATAAAGAAGAACAAAATTATGTCATTTGCAGGAAAATGGATGGACCTAGAGAACATTATGTTGAGATTAGCCATTCCCAGAAAGTAAAGGGTCATATGTTTTATCTCATTTGTGGAAGATGGGGAGTAATTGGGATATAAGAGGGGCCTTATATAAAGGAGGAGAAACTCCAGTGGAAGGAAGGAGGTAGTTTGGGGGATGGGAGAGAATTAATGAAGGAAACACTGACACTGACATCATGCACATATGTAAAAATACCAATACCATTCTCAATATCTTGTATGGTAAAGCAGGGATGGGAGTGGAGAGGGAGCTTGGGGAAAATCTCCAAGTACTGTGTGCATGTATGTCAGTATCACTATGAACTACATTATGATGTGAGATTATAATATGTCAATCAAAGTATAAAAATGTGGAGTTCAATAAACTAGATGAAATGAACAAATTCTTAGGATGATAAAACCTACTGGAACTGACTCAAATAAAAGTAGAAAATCTGACTAGATCTTATAACAAGTAGGGATGTTAAATTACTAGCTCAAACATTTCTCATAAACAAAAATCCAGGTCTGGAGTGTTATGCTGGTGAATGCTACCAAAAATATAAAGAATGAACTCCATTCCTTCATAAACATTTCCCAAATATAGACAAGGAAGGAAAAAGTCCCTACTTATCTATGAGTTCAGAATCATCCTGATACTAAACCTGGACAAAACCTTCACAAGAAAGAGGAACTACAAGCCGGGTGTGGTGGCGCATGCTTGTAATCCCAGTACTTTGGGAGGCGGAGATCGGAGGATCCGGGTTCGCGGCCAGCCTCAGCTCTCTCTCTCTCTCTCTCTCTCTCATCTCTCTCTCTCTCTCTCTCTCTC
>PVJS01023221.1:0-29817 GCA_004027185.1 Glis glis | reverse complement strand
GGGGAAGGGGAAGGGGAAGGGAAGGGAATAAGGAAGGGAAGGGAAGGGAATAAGGAAGGAAGGAAGGAAGCAAGCAAGGAAGGAAGGAAGAAAGGAAGTTAAAGATGGGGCACCAAGACAAGATGGTATAGAAGCAAACTGCCAAACCTTACAAATACGTATACCCTCTCTTTTAGCAATTCGATTTTTAGTAATCTATCCTAAAGAAACACTCTGAGATGCCCGAAGAGCTATGCACCAAAATGTCTCTTGGTTCAAGGTTTATAATAGTCAAGGAAGTAGAAGCGATCTACCTTTGCCATGAAAATGGAGAAGTCGATATAGCAGCGATATCCACAGGGCGGGGTACCATGCAGCCTTCAAGACAATGAATTTGACCTCTGCTCACACAGAAAGATCTGCAAAACATAAAGGATGGAGAGAAAATCAAATTTCAGAACATCGTGTTTAGTTTGATCCCAGAAGGTAAGAACACAGGGTATATCTGTGAATATTTTGTGGGTGTGTGTGTGGTACTGGGGATTGAACCCAGGGTCATTCTACCTCCAAACTACAACCCCAGCCCTTTTTATTTCTTATTTTGAAACAGGGTCTCGCTAAGTTGCTAAGGGTCTCGCTAAGTTGCTGAGGCTGGCCTTGAACCTGCAATCCTCCTGTCTCAGCCCCCCATCCTCCTGCCTCACTAAGTAGCTGAGGCTGGCCGCAAACCTGCGATCCTCCTGTCTCAGCCTCCCAAGTACTGGGATCACAGGCGTGCACCACCATGCCCAGGCCCAAAGGATCTTAAGAGTCATGCTGGGTATTTTAGAGTTTGTCCCAGGGGAATCAGGGAGCCATTCAGATATTAAAGCCCTGTAAACATGTCCTTATATTTTTATTTTTACTTATTTATTTATTTTTGGCACTGGGGATTGAACCCAGGGGCATTCTACCTCCGAGCTACACCCCCAGCCCTATTTTTTATTCTTTATTTTGAAACAGGGTCTCACTAAGTTGCAGAGGGCCTCACTAAGTAGCTGAGGCTGGCTGCAAACCCGGATCCTCCCAAGTACTGGGATTACAAGCGTGCGCCACCACGCCCGGCTATGTTTTTATTTTTAATATCCTATTAATGGATAAGTAGAAATGCAGTCAAGAGACCTCTATAATTGATGAGTAAAAATAGGGTAGCTGTCTACCCCAGGGGAATCCCAGTTAAGATAGAAGAAATGCAGGCAGGAGAGAAGCTGCCTGGAAGCAGGAAATGATTGGAGGCTGGGTGAATACCAGGTGGAAGAGAAAGGAAGAACCTAGATATTTTGGTGAGATTTTGGAATACAAAGGAGGTGTTGGCAGGCTGGATGGTGACAGTAAACAATCAAGTCTCATTGGCAGCCTGAGTTTGGCCCCTGGAAGAGCTCCAAGGTAGAAACAGAGGCCTTGCTCATGTGGTTGGTTCTAGGGCACAAGGGGTGGAGAAGCCGGGGTGCCTGCAGGATCTGTCTTTAAGGTGAAGCTCAGAGTGCTTGGAGCCCCGGGGAACACAAACACTTCACAGGGCCCGAGGAAACAGGAGCTGGGGAGGAAAGAGAGCCGTGGGGAGGAACGGCCATCAGGGTCATCTGTGACTCTGAAACAGGGAAGAGGAGTCTGACATTGGTCACTGTGTTAACGCGTGGAGGCCACGGGTGACGTCAGTGGGCGCTTCCGCGGCCAGGCAGGCTCAGGGCCAGGGAGACAGGAGCGAGAGAGAGGTCAGCACGGGTGGCAGAGGGAGGAGAGGACACGCTGGGAAGATGGTGCAGACGTAATAAAAGGTATGGGACATGAAACAATGAAAGATGCGTGACAGAGTCGAAGGAGAGCTTTGCTTTAACTAAAGGAGACTGAGGTTGAAATGTCATCGGGGAAGTGGGGATTGGAATACTGCCCTCTTAGGACTGTGGTAAGGATTGAAGCAGAGCCTCTGTGTAAGGTGCTTAACAAAGTTCCTGGAATATAGTAAGTGTCTGAAAAAATAGTGGCTGTTGTAATAATTGTGTTATTAAAAATGATAATAGTAAAACCGAGTACAGACCACCAGAGGAGAGTGGGTTGAAGACACGACATGGAGAAGGAGCCATGAACTGGCCCAAGGGAGCAGGAAGGGAAGGGGTTGGAATGCAGGCCAACGCACTGATTGTGTAAGGAGACGAGATGCACTCACCTGACCTGTGCAATCTGTATGCGCCAGGCACTCGGCCGGGTATGGGGGATAGAAAGAGCGGAAGATAAAGGCCGCTCCGGCCCTCAAGGCGCTCACAGCCCCAAAGAGACATGAACAGTCAAAACCAACCATTGCAGCATGATGGGTGGGGCTAAAATCAGGGCTATGCAGAAACCCAGGAGGGAACCCTCACTTCGTCTTGAATGGCCAGGGTGAGGGGTCCAGGGACGACTTCCTGGCTAAAGTGATGTCTAGCCTTAGACATGACTTTCCTGGGCAGGAGACAGAGAATAGGCAGGGAAGGAGGGAAGTGGGGGAGACAGTGTGCAATGGGGCACAGAGTGGAGGGGTTCATACCGGGGACCCCTTTTCTTCTCTTGTATAGGAAGTTTATCAGAGACTGGAGAATGGGTTTGGAAAGCTGCGATGGGAGGGCAGAAGGATGTGGGCATGTATTTATGGGTCTTTAAGTAGGTATGATATACACTTAGTATGTTAGAATGTTATGATATACATGTATGATACACACTAAGTATATATGGTATACATACTAGGTAGTCTTGAGGTGGGATTGCGGGGCAGGGAGTTGAGGGTACTGGCTAAGGAGAGGACCGTGAAGTCAAAGAGCGGATGTGGTAGATATCAGGGACCCAGACCCCTGGAGGGACCAGAGGCTGAGCTCAGAGAGGCAGATCCAGAGTCAACGGCAGCACTGGGGATAAGAAAGCAAGCCCAGCAGGGGAGCGTGGGGAGGAGGGCTATGATAATGGATCAGAGCAGACAGCTAGGGTTAGAGGGCACCCAGGATAGAGCAGAAGGGAGATCCAGTCTCCATCACCTGCTATGAGTGTGGAGGTGGTGTTAGAGTTAGATATAAAATGTTCCCTAAAGAGCTCATTTATTAATGTTTGGAGCTGATGTAATTGTGTCATGAGGGTTGTAATCCCCACAGTGGATAAATCCATTGTAATGGACTTACTGGGTGGTGACCCAAGCCAGGAGGGTGTGGCTGGAGGAGGTGGTCCCTGGGGGTGCAGCCTTGGGGATTATATAAATGGCTCCTCCTCCCCCTGCTCGCTCTTTCTTGCTTCCAGCCTCCATGATATGAGCACAGCCCACGTGCGCTCCCTCTCTCAGCTTCCTGCCACCATGCCCTGAGATCCGCAGTCCCTGGCCTCACATGGACTAACCCCAAAACCATAAGAAAATAAATATTCTTTCCTCTAAGTTACATGGCCAATCTTTTGGATTATAGCTGCAAGAATGCTGACCGGAACCAGTGGGACCAGGTGGGGTGGGAAGCTATGTAGATAAACATGGGCATGTCCTGCTTAATGACAAGGGAACCCCTTCTGGTGTACAACTGGTCTCCCCCATAGTTCCCATAAGTACTTAGGAGATCTTGTGCCCTGGTCTTTTTTGTTTAAAAGACTACAGTCTGTGAGTACAAAGAGCAGCCTATTTTCTTCCATCTCTAAATCACAGTCTCCCGTTCACCCCACGGCTGCTCCTTGGTTGCCAAGTGGGCGAGGCCAGCGAGTGCAAATTTACCACGTGATGGGGGCACTGGGATTTGCTTTTAAATATTATTGTTCAGCCGGGCGTGGTGGTGCACGCTTGTAATCCCAGTACTTGGGAGGCTGAGACCGGAGGATCCGGGTTCGCGGCCAGCCTCAGCAACTCGTGAGGCCCTCTGCAACTTAGTGAGACCCTTTTTCAAAATAAAGAATAAAAATAGGGCTGGGAGTGTAGCTTGGAGGTAGAATGCCCCTGGGTTCAATCCCCAGTACCACACACACAAAAAAATATTCTTCAGTGACTTCAAATCCTCCCACCTAGAACTCATCAAGTAGACAAGTAAACAGGCCATCAGAAAACAGGATCTGAAGTCATACAGCTGGGGTCTGCAGGAACTCATGACAGGGGCCCTAACCCAGGCTTGTGGGGTCAAGAAAGGCTTTCGGTGCCCAAAGGTAAGGTCCGCCCGCCTCATTTGCCCTGCTGCCTGGCCAATCGGAAGAACACATGAGCCACTAACCATGCAAAAGCCAGACAGACGCAGAGCCATGAGGAAAAGCCATTTTCTGCTGTGCACTTTGGTGAAGTAGAGCCAGGGAAAGTGCACGGGCCTTAATTTGGATTTATAAAGGAAACTACTAATCAAAAGCTTGAACAGTACATCCCTGAACTGCTCAGGAACATCAGAGTTTTTGTTCATTTGTTTGGGTTTTTTTGGGGGGGTTATTTTGTTGGTACTGGGGATTGAACACAGGGGCATTCTACCACTGAGCTACATTGTCAGTCCTTTTTTTTATTTTGAGACAAGCTCTTGCTAAGTTGCTGAGGCTGGCCTTAAATTTGCGATCCTTCTGTCTCTGCCTCCCAAGTACTGGGATTACAGGTGTGTGCTGCCACACCTGGCTAGGAGCATCACATTCACATTTCGAGCGGTGGACAGTGGCCCATGTAAGGAGGAAAGGACTGTGGGGACTCTGCACCAGCAAAGCCCCAGAGACGCTGCCCCTCCAAAGAGACTCCCTGGCACAGCTCTCTTTAACTCGGGCCTGCCTCGCTCCTCAGGGCCCTGGTCCTGGGTGTCTAAGGAAGCAAAGCTCCTGAGAAGTCAGGCACTGGCAGGTGGGCCGTGCTTCCCTAAATAAACCAACAGGTAGAAGGGGGAAAGGGCTGCAGGCCCAACCAGACAGTGGCCTGAGTCCCAAAAGGTCACCAATGGATGGACCTTTGTCCTTGCAAAGATGCCGGCCAAAGGCTTTCCAAAGAAGGGTGGCACGTCCCTAAGAAGGTACGGAGCACAGGAGAGACATCCAGGCTTGGGAGCCCCTGGGACGAGGATTTGGATGCAGGTAACTTAGTAAGGACACGCTCACAGGTGAGATGAGCACAGGAGAAAAGCAGCAGGCCGGAGGAGAGTCATGCTAGACTGTGACTTCAGACAAAGCCCCACAGGTAGGTCTGGGGATGAGCTAAAGCTCACGGTTATAGGGAGTCGGGTGTCTCAGGATCCTTCTCCGGTCAGTCCTTGGTCACCAGTTATCCTCCCTGGCATGTCGAGTTCTTCACGAGCGAGTGGGCTCCAGGAGCTGGCAGATAATCCTCTGCTATTGGAAGCAAATAGAGCCAGGCAGAGAGAGACATGCAAACCTGGCCCAGAGAACTGCGTGAATCGGGCAGAGCATGATGTCCGCTCCAGGGCTGGGCTTTATGAACTGAAGGAATGACCAACAGAAACACTCGGGGTTGAGCACCATTTGCCCTGTGGAACCTCAGCGTCCGAGGAACATCTCAAGGGCCCCCCTTCCTGAGCGGTCCCTCCAGGGCCCCTTCTCCCACATGGGCATCTGACAGCTCCAGGATCTCCAAAGAGAGCCACTCGCCACTCCTCTTTCCAATAGTGGCATTTAGAGAAAGGCGTCCCCTGCTACGAGAACTTTGAAAGCAATCCCACAGGATCTCTTTACTTCCTCCCTGTTTTAGGTAGGCAGAGTGAATCGAGATGGTACTTAAGTTTGGTGGCCCTTGGGAGAAGCCATCCACCCTGCCCTAAAAGAGCAACCATCCTAGCCCCTGTGGGCACCCCCCTTCTTGCCCTGTGCCTCCCACCAAGCTGAAGGCCTGAACCCTCAACAGCGCTGGCTATGTTCTCACAGAATCCCATAAAAGGCCCTAAGGATAAATATACACAAACACACTTCACTTTTCAGTGTAGAGCAATGAGACAGTGCCCACGCAGATACAAAGGGGGAGAGCCGGAAAAATGGGAGCTCTGCCAGCTGGTGAAGAAAGCCCTCGGAAATGAAAAAACGCAGCCCCAGATACAAAGAAGAGGGCCGAAGGGAGATGCGCGATCCCCAAGAAGTCTTGCTCTCCATCTGGTTAAGCAGGTTGCTGAAAAATAGCTCTAATTTCACTCCAGGGGGAAAGATACAAACGGAAAGAGCTGCAGGGGGTAAGCAGGCCTGAATTTCTAACGATGCAATTACTCAACAAATACTGTGTGCCAGGTGGTCCGCTAGATGATTTGTACTTGTGGAAAGCGGGGAAGGAAGGCCACAATTAACAGGAGCTAACGAGGACCCCGAGAGAAAGGAACCGGGGGACCCAGAGAAGGACATTTTCAAGGCGGGCCACTGAAATTCCAAAGTATCTCCTAGTGGTCACTTAAATGTCACTGACCTGTGTGGTCTGTGCGACCTGCTCCTTAGAGGAGAGACTCCACCAGCATTCAGATGGCGTTGCAAGTTATGAACAAATTGTGCGGCGATGCCTTAGAGCAAAAGCCCAGGGTGGCTGGCTGGGTTCTCTTGCATCAGTTGTCAACTTCACAGAATGGAGAAGTCTCCCAGGAAAATCCCAACTTCGGGGTCATTTTTCTTTTCTTTTCCTGAAAATTGGCCTGGACAGCGCTAGTCCCAGGATCCTAAAGTAATGGTGAGGGGTAGCTGGACAGTTTCTTGTCCCCTTTAGATGGGGGCGCTCGTCTTTCTTGGCAGTGAGGTGACCTCCCAGGATGGAGATCAGGACACTAGGAGGCTGTTTCACCTGAGCGGACAGGAACGCTGTCTCTGAAGTGGATGGTCCTGATTCTTTGTTTCTTCATGTCTATTTCATCCTAAATGCCCCATCTCTCTAGACCAGGCCGGGGTATCACACACCACGCTCAACTAAACACAAGTCAAATCTTGTTGCTCTAAGTGTGGAAATTAATGCTAACCCTTCAGTTAATCAGGAGATGCAAACAAATAGGGGAGAAGAAAAGTGGTCAGTTTCTGGGACGAGAAAATCATCGGTGCCAATTGGTGAGCATGAGTCTAAGTTCTTTATATATGTTGTCTCCTTGAATCCTCCCAAGACTTAAAAAGGAGGTCACATTACCAAGCCCACCTTACAGATGAGGGAAGCAAGTTTCACAGGCCATAGAGTCAACTGGGGCTTTGCGTAGTTTGGAATCAATATCTTCAACATCCATGAATAATTGGGAAAGGGCTGAGGGCCATATATGTTTACCCCAGATAGGTCATGATCCAGGTCAGAGGAGGTTGGAGGAGATACATCTGGGAGGCCGGAAAGGTGTGCAGGGTCTGAGCAGGGCTGAGAGTAGCCCAGCCCAGGGGAAGCAGTCAAGTGACCACATTTCCTAAACCCAGACAGAAGCTGGTCTAGACTTTGGGGAGTCTAGTTGCAAGGGAAGGACGCATGAGTAAGGAGAATCAATACTGGAAAACTGGCTTTATGATTGGCAGAGTGCCAAGGCCTGAGTCAGGTGGTTAGACAATGACAATCACTGATGTTTACTGAGATGGCTTTACTGCGTCAGGCAACACTCCACATGTCTGAACTCTACCCAACGAGGTAGGTACTATCCTTGTCTACGTTGTACAGATGCGAAGACTGAGATGCGAGGAGGGGTTTAGTAGCTTGCTCCGCATCCCAGTTAGTAACTGGAGGAGCTGTGAGTGATGATGTTAGTTGTTCCCAGAGTCTGTCATCAGAAACCCTGCATCTGCCTCTTCAGCTGGTCAGGGGCCAGCCAGGCAAACAAAGGACAAAGGTTTGGGTAAAGGGATCTTCTGAGGATGCTGTGGCATGGGTCAGGAGCCAAAGCCTGGACAAACAGGGTCAGAGGCCCAACAGAGGACAAGTCCTTGTTATGGTTAAGATAAGGAGTATCCCCCAGAAAAGCTCATGAGTCGGCAATTCAGAAATATTCAGAGGTAGCCGGGCATGGTGGTGCACGCTTGTAATCCCAGTACTTGGGAGTCTGAGACAGGAGGATCCAGGTTCATGGCCAGCCTCAGCTACTTAGGCCCTCCACAACTTAGTGAGACCCTGTTTCAAAATAAAGAATAAAAAATAGGGCTGGGAATGTAGCTTGGAGGTAGAATGCCCCTAGGTTCAATCCCCAGTACTGAAAAAATATATATATATATTCAGAGGTGAAATAATGGAATCGGGGCTCTAACCTCATCAGTGAATGAATCCATTGATGGATTCATAATTTTAATGAATTTACCAGGGGTAACTATGGGCAGGTAGGGTGTGACTGGAGGAGGTAGGTTCTTGATGGCATGGCCTTGGGGGCTATATTTGTCTCTAGTCCCTACCTGTCTCTCTCTATTCCTATCTACCCTCAGTCACTTTCTGTCACCACACCCAGCCACCATGATGTTTCTGCCTTGGAGCCGGCCAACCTTGGACTGAACCTCGGAAACCATGAGCCAAATAACTTTTTCCTCCTCTAAGTTGATCTTGTCTGGTATTTTGATCACAGCAATGAAGAAGCTAACTAATACACTCTTCCAGAAGAAAAATACATGCTCACATGGAGAGATCCCAGGACCCAAGAGTCAGCCAGGAATCTGTGCCCCTCAGGTCTCCCTTCAAGAAGAGAACGTGCCACACAAGCAGTACAGTGAGCCGACGTCCTCCAGCTACAGAGCTTTAGGGGTTCGCTGCAGCATTTGCGCTGGGGCCAAGCTCTTCCTGAGAGCCCCCTCAGTCAATGACTGCATGTGACTGACATAGGAAGCCTGCCCATCTCTGCCCAACGAGGCATCCCTCCAAAAGGCAATGTTAACGCTGAGTCCCCATGGGCTGGCAGAGACTGCGAGCTCTACAACATGCTATGCTCTCCCTATCCAACCTGGCTCCCTCCTTCAACTTTCATAGGCATCTCTCCTCATTAACCCCTTAAACTCCTAGCTCCCTCAGTGCCTGCTTCCCAGAGGACCCCAAATGAACACACTCATGGATGGCTGAAAATCCACAAATCACAGGATAACGCATACACTAAGATACCATTATGTAAATCAACAAGCACCTACATGAGTACCTATTTTTTAAAGGGAGCTAAAGAGAAAAGAAGTAAAGGAATAGGAAGGTAGGGAAGGGAAGGGAAGGGACATACCCACAAAACATGTCTTTCTCTATGCATTCATTTGGGCGGATAACCATGCATTGAAAAGTTCTGGAAAAGCCCACCCAATTGGTAGTAGCTTAGGGATGATACATGGACAGTACTTCAGATTATCCATACTGCTTTAAATTTCTTCTTACAAGCAGAATGCATTCAGGCATTACTTATGTCATTAAACATTTTTAAAGTATATATAAACCCTTGGAAATTCATGCTCCTTGAGCTATGACTGAGTTTACTCCAAGAGGGTCCCCAGCATCTCTGCTTGAGTCAGGGAGCCCCACAGTGGGGCCCTAGACCACCCAGCCAGGAATGCTGCATCCTGAGAGGGTCTGCCAACCCCCTGTCCACTCCCCTTCCCTGCCTCTGTTGGAATAGTCAATAACCACAGTGATACATTGAGAAGGTGTCCAGAAAGATCGATGGAGTGTTTTAAATTGCATGAGACTTTCCTGGCCTCCCTGGTCACACGGTGCAGAAAATGCCATAACTCCCCAGCACAGCATCTCTGGAATTGCACTTGTAAATCTTCCTCCCACGTGGCACGGGGCGCATCGGAGAATGATGCTGGGTGATGCTAAATCTAATCAGCCGCATGGACAGTTCACGCAGGAGGAAGCCATGCTTCTTACTTCTCTGCTAGAACGACCTCTTTCACCTTTACACACTCAAGGTCTTCTTTGTCTCTTTCTCTCCTTCTCTCTGATTCTCCTGCCTATCCTTCCTCCCTCCAGTGTCCTTCACCAAGGTCAAAGGGACAGGCTGGGAGGGGAGGAGCCGCAGGTGTGAGCCAGCAAGCTGGGCACAAGCTGGAAGCTCCCCCCTTGGGCGGCTGGCCTGTGTTCCCTTCCCGGGCATCACACTGACAGTGTCAGGCTGGTGACCGGTCAGAGGTTTGCAATCTGGACGTGGTATGAATGGCTTCTCACGCCTAGTGGAGGAACCTGCGCTGGCTGAGTTGAGGCTATTACCGTTTAGAAGATTACTATTATTTTTATTTTTAGATAGCCATAAAAATGACATCTGGGGCCAGGACAGATAAATGTTCCAGTTATAAGGAACCAGAAGTTCTGGGAGCTGCTCAGCCAAGCGTGGCGGGGGCTGGGGAGCTTCCGGGAGGAGGTTCACTGAGGGATGGAACAGAGATCAACCAGGAAAGCCAGCTGGACGCAGAAGCGCGGATAGGGACGGGAGGCAGCCTCGCCATCTTTGGCCAACTTGAAACTACGGATCCCTGGCCCAGACGTGCCCTAAGTAAAGCACCATCTGACAGGGACTGAGCGTCTACAGTGACCTGGCCCTACGCTCCCCTGATACTCACAGCAGCTTTGCAAGGAGGACACTGCCACCTCCATTCGGCTTATGAGAAGGATGAGTAACGCACCTGAGGTCATGCAGGCGCTGGGTGTCAGGGGTGGCACACCTTTCAGCAGCCCTCATGGCCAATGTCTCGCTCTCAGTCCCCGCCGAGCCATCAGACCTTTGGAAACCCATCCTAGAAAATGAACAAAGCGAGCGAGCAGCGAAGCTCTCACTGGGCTCCGTCAGTCTGTGAGAACACACCCGGCATCAAGGTTGTGAGCAGGCTGAGGTGTGGACACGGAGGTGGGGGCATCGGGTGCCTCCCGGTGCGGAGGGAAGATGGCGCCGGGGCTTTAGAGCCCCGCCTACCTCTTCTCTTGCCCTGTGTTCATAGCTCCTCCATTTTTACTGAATGTTCTTTTTCTGTCCCCATTTCACCCAGAAGACCATATTACATTCGGTTGTTGTGTCTCCTTAGGTTCCTGTTGGCTGTGACAGTTTCTCAGACTTTCCTCTAGTTTTTGCTGGGGAGGGAACTGAGGATTGAACCCAGGGACATTCTGCCTCTGAGCAACACCTTCAGCCTTTTTTTAAATCTTGAAACAGTGTCTTGCTAAGTTGCTGAGGGTCTCGCTAAGTTGCTGAGGCTGGCTTCAAACCTGTGATCCTCCTGTCTTGGCTTCCCAAGTACTGGGATAACAGGTGTGCACCACCACGTCCAGCGACTTTCCTCATTTTTGATGACCTTTGAAGTAGGTAATGTGTAGAATGTTCCTCAGCCCCACCTCTTCTTACTCAAGAAATCCTCCTGGGAGGTAGAATCCACACAGCTCTCCAGGTACCTCTTAGCTTCGCAAGCAGAGAAGGACTTTCAGATCGTGGGACAATGGTTTTCAAACATTGCGTTCATTCTACAATCACTGAGCCCTCGATATGGATGTAGATATGGATATAGGAGGACACACATAGTAGGGGCAAGAGAAGCAGGAGAGGAGGGTCTCACATGCAGAAGATGTTCCTGCATGCCCCAGTCAGCTCCCCTTCTCCCTCCCATGGTCTCAGCCCCCTCACCAGTGAACAAGGATTTGCATCAGACCAGTGTTCCTCAGAATATGCTAGCGGGTCTCTCTCTTGCACTCAAATCCCAAAGGTGCTTGTTAAAAATACAAATTCTCACCCTTGCTTTTGATGCATGCACTCAATGATATGGACAGGAACCTACTTTGGGGGGAAAGGGAGATGTAGTTGATTCTGAGTCCCAGGCAAGTCGGAGGTCCACTGTGAGAGATGACATTGAGTGGTCCACCCTCCCCGGGCGATACAGGAACAGGCCCAGGTGATGCAAAGGCAGGTATGTGGCGCCGCACTGGATGCTAGAAGGGATGGTCCAGACAGGGACTGCTGGGGGCTCTGAGATCGGCACGTGCTCCATACGACTCTGCTCGTGCGGTCGGGGAACAGAGGAGTGTCCCCCACTCAGAAGCACGAGTGGTGCAGGAGAGATGCTATGTCGTCCTCAGAACTGTCTCCGCGTCAAGCCTGGTTTCCCAGGTGACTGCAAGACTGCCACCAGTGGCCATTGGGATAATGGGCTTCCTTGCTCGCAGGCCCCAGGAGGAAGTAAACATCCCTGCCTTCCAATCGGATTGGACCAGCTGAGATCACGTGATGTCCCCTGACAGAGGAATCTGAATTCCTCTCTGGGATTGGGTTGGGAACACCTGAACGGGATTGCAGTTCTGCTGGAGAGGAGGGAGAAGGGAAATCGATGGTGGATAGATAAGCAGGATTGCCTGGTGGCCAGCGCCATTATCCCCATTTCATAAACGAGGAAACTGAGGCTCCAGGGGGCAAGTTGCCCCAGGTCACAGGATGCACAGAGGACAGAGCAGAGGACCTGTCTAGGGTCTGTGCCCTTGCCCACGTGCCACCCTGCCACATACGCCACTTATATTCTGTGGCTCTGCTGCACACTGCTCCAGGGCCACCCAAGTGGCTGTCGCCCCCTTCCTGATTAGCACTAGCGTGATGATGAGCTAATAAGGCAAGGAGGCAGTGAACTCTCCCTGATCGCCGCTCTGCGAGCACAACTTGTAGTTATCTGTTGTGTGGGACACATTATACCGCGCCTCTCCCTCCTGCTTCTACTTTTATGTTAAATAGATGATTTTTATCCTCAGAAGGGGGATTATCTCCAAGCAGAATTGGCAAGGTTAAACACTATCTATAAAACACATTCGGCTGTGCCATGAAATGAATGACATAATATATCAGTCATCTACCTGGCTCTCGAAAGCCGGTGCTTGCATTTCTGCCCGGTTTGGGCGAGGACTTTATATTTCGCCTCCCTTCCCATGAAGGTAAAAATGACCTTGGTTCTTCGGAAGCGAAGATATATTGAACGGGTTAGGATCAACACGGTTCCATTACATTTAGTCTCCACTAAAATGGCAAGGAGTGAAAATCGAGATTGAATTTATTTTACTATATATTGCTTCATTTGAACTTTAGTAAGGCATTAGCTTCGAAAGAAAACCCTCCCCCTTCCATAATCTCTTATTGATGGGATGTTAAGGAAATCGCCTTGACTTTATTGATTCTGAGCTATGAGGTACTATGGACCCGCTGGCGTGTTAAGCTGAGAAAACCGTGCTGGGCTGGCTAGCGCCGCGGAGACAGAACTTGCTGACGGAGCAGCACACTGGCCCTGCCCAGCACGCGTGGCTATGCTCCCCGAAGAGCAAATTAATAGCACGCCAGGCGCAGCGGAGTCCTCCTGCCACGACCTTGCATTTAAAAAGCGGTGGAAGAAGAGCTTCGTGTTCTGAGGACAGGACTGCAGGGCAAGACTCCCACCAGGCCATGCCCAGGCCCTCCCTGTTTCCAGTTCCTGGGGGGGCAGGAATCCCCTTCAGAAGCCTCCCCGTGTAGCCAGAAACAGTGTGCAGCAAGGTTGCTTCGTTTCTTAAAGCCTCAGAATCCTGCTCTGTCAAACGGATGGAAAAGGGGTTATTTGGAGCTGGCACCAGTAACCCTCTTACACATTTATTCAGATGGGCCACTTTGGGTAAGGAGGGCAAGATCCCCAGAAGCCCTCTGTAAGGGGACAGTGAGGCAAGGCGGAGGCTGACATGCTCTGCATTGGAAAGGTATCCCCAGCTGGGCATGGTGGCCCACACCTGTAATCCTAGTACTTGGGAGGCTGAGACAGGAGGATCTCAGGATCAAGGCCAGTCTCAGCAACTTAGCGAGACTTTGTTACAGAATAAATAAATAAAATAGGTCTGAGGGTGTAGCTCAGAAGTAGAATGCCCCTGGGTTCAATCCCAGTACCACCAAAAAAAGAAAAAAAGAGAAAAGTATCTCCTACGTGTGGGGCTTGGGGAAAACCAGTGATCAGATAGAGATGGGAAATATCGGTGGGAAGAGGAGGGATTGGGGCCAGTCTGGTGAAGACAGGACTTTTAAGATTGGGATGATCTAATAACACCTTTCCTTATGGAAAGTCACCTGCCGCCCTCCCCCACACCCTGTAATAAAGTCATCGCTCACCAGAAAGTGGCTCAGCGGAGACGAGGAGGCAGCCGGGGACCGCGTGGGACAGGGAAGAGCGTGAGCACAAAGCTCAAGGAAGAAAAGGCCCGAGGCCAGCGCGGGTGTGACCGAGGAACCTAGCCCGCTGCTGCAGACATCTTGTGGGGGTGGAGGGGGAATGGCCGGAGCGGGGCAAAGCCTTCGCTGTTTAGATCTCGAAAGATGAACTGACCTCGGCAGAGAGCTGGACCACATGGGATGCACGTCCATAGAGGCCGGGTTGGGCTGAGGCTTCCCTCTGTGACTGAGCTTCCTGATTCTACTCTTCCTCTCTGCTTGCCACTCTCCTCTCCTCCTCCTCCTCCTCTCCTTCTCCTTCTCCTTCTCCTTCTCCTTCTTCTTCTTCTTCTTCTTCTCCTTCTTCTCCTTCTTCTTCCTCCTTCTCCTCCTCCTCCTCCTCCTCTTCCTTCTTCTTCTCCTTCTTCTTCCTCGTCCTTCTCTTCCTCCTCCTTCTTTTCCTTCTTCTTCCTCCTCCTTCTTCTTTTCTGCCTCCTCCTCCTCCTCCTCTCCTTCTTCTTCTTCTTCTTCTTCTTCTTCTTCTTCTTCTTCTTCTTCTCTTCTTCTTCTCCTCCTCCTCTCTTCTTCTCTTCTTCTTCTTCTTCTTCTTCTTCTTCTTCTTCTTCTTCTTCCTTTTCTTCCTCTTCCTCCTCCTCTTCTTCCTCCTTCTCCTCTTCTTTCTCCTCCACTCCTCATCTTCCTGCTCCTCCTCCTTCCCCTTCTCCTTCTTCTTCTTTTGGTACTGGCAATTAAATCTAGGGGTATTCTACCTCTGAGCTATACCCCAACCTTTTTTATTATTTTTTTTATTTTGGAACAGGGTCTCACTACGTTGCTGAGGTTCATCTCAATCCCATGATCCTCCTGTCTCAGCCTCCCCTGTACTGGATTGCAGGTGTGCACCACCATGCCCGTGGTAAAGCATTTTTCTGAGCGTTTTTCTGTGAGAGGTTGGCATTTGGATCCGGGGATGGAGTAAGGAAGCTCCGGGGGCCTGGAGAGAATAAAAAGGCAGAGGAAAGGCGAATTCACTTGCTCTTTCGGAGCTGGGACGCCTTTCTTCTCCTGCTCTTGGGCATCAGAAGTCTAGGTTCTCCAGCCTTTGGACTCCAGGACTTGTACCATCACCCCTCCCCTGTCTCTCAGACCTTTGGCCTCAGACTGGGAGTTACAGTATTGGCTTCCATGGTTCTGAGGCCTCTGGCTGCCGCTGACCCACACTTCCCAGTTCCCTGTTCTCCAGTCTGGACAGTCTATCATGGAACTTGTTGGCCTCCATAATCACTTAAGCTAATTCCCCTAATGAATCTCTCTCATCTGTTGATGAGAGATGATGATGATGATTATAGATAGATAGATAGAGAGATAGATGATAGATAGATAGATACATAGATAGATGATAGATAGATAGATAGATAGATGATAGATAGATAGATGATAGATAGATAGATAGATAGATGATAGATAGATAGATAGATAGATAGATAGATAGATAGACAGGCTATTGGTTCTGTCTCTCTGGAGAACCCTGATTGGTACAGTCCTCATGGCCCCCATGGGTACATGGCTCATGCGCTGATTTCAGAGATGTACCTTCATTAGGTTGTGTTCAGTTGAGGATGCCTTGGGCTCTCAAGTGCAGGTTGGTTTAGAAAAGTCAAGTGTAAGCTGGGCGTGGTGGCGCACGCTTGTAATCCCAGTACTTGGGAGGCTGAGAGGAGGATCTGGGTTCACGGCCAGCCTCAACTACTTAGTGAGGTCCTCTGCAACTTAGTGAGACCCTGCTTCAAAATAAAGAATAAAAAATAGGGCTGGGGATGTAGCTCAGAGGTAGAATGCCCCTGGGTTCGATCTCCAGTACCGCAAAAAAAAAAAAAAAAAGAAAAGCCAAGTGCATCTTTGCCAGCGTCCTCTCCCTTCCACACACACGTAGTCTACTAAATCCCCTTGCTTCCAAATTTTTATTTTCATTCCTTCCCCAGAGCTGACACCTCACTTGATAACCAGGTGAGCTACTGGAGCCCATGAAGATATGTCCCTTTGTAAAAAGGGGTTGCATAATGGATGGCGTGTCGGCCACCAGCAAGGGAATATTTGGGATCACGTTTTGGGGCTGACGCTGCAGACTGAACCTTTACCTGCAGACCTGACCCTCTCCAAAAGAAAGAAGACCGCATCACCTGCACATGGCCTTAGAGCCCAGCCCAGAGTGTGGCACAGAGAAGGTGGTCCACGGGTGTCATCATCGCAGGCAATCTCAGATAAAGGGGCCACCGGCTACTGAGAAAATGAGCATGTCCACCCCCGATGACCCCCAATTCATAGATGAAAGCCTCCCAGCCCTCACAGGGGGCGCCGGCCTTCCTTCCTGTGCGTGATAATGAGTCGCTTTCTCAGGAGTGAGATCCAAGGGGCGGGAAGGTTAAACAAATAAACTTCTGTCTTGCTGATAGTAACTGGCTCACCGGGCTGTGCTCCGAGTATTGCACTAAATCTATTCTTTTTTAATCTCTATCTTAGTGAGACATGGAAGGAGCGGAGGGCGGGTGGGAAGGGAATGATAAAGGTAAGGGAGAGAAGAAGGTGAGGAGGGCGGCAGAAAGTTCCAGAGTGTGGCAAAGGCATGATGCCAAACGAACTTCAGCTTGCGGTGACCCCAGACATCACACAGGTCACAGGCCAATGGCTCAGAGGCCTCCGGGTAGAAAGGTCTGAAGCCATCGAGACAGGTAATGAGGGACCGCTGCTCCCAGGAGGGCTCCTGCCCTCTCCCAGAACACTAGCCTCTTCTCTACCCCAGACAATTATTGCCAAGCAAGTACCTGGGCCCTCTGCAACTCCATCTTATGTTTTCCCCCAATAAAAGCCACAAATGTAGATTTTCATGAAAAAAAAAATATCCGTTTTGAAACATTGGAAGCCAGTTCAAAAAATGTAAACACTATACCAGTCAATAAAAATGTACCCGAAGACCAGGTGCCATCTGGTGTAGAATAGTGATTCTCGAACTTGCGCAGGGACCACGACTTCCTACAGAGCTCCCTGAGAGCACAGATCGCCGCCCACCCCCATCGGAGGTCCTGGGGTAGGAGTCAGAAATGTGCCTTTCTGCCGGGTGTGGTGGCTCACGCTTGTAATCCCAGTACTTCGGAGGCTAAGACAGGAGGATTGCAGGTTCGCAGCCAGCCTCAGCTACTTAGTGAGGCCCTCCGCAACTTAGTGAGACCCTGTTTCAAAATAAAGAATAAAGAATAGGGCTGGGGGTGTCGCTTGGAGGTACAATGCTCCTGGGTTCAATCCCCAGTACTGCAAAAAAAAAAAAAAAAAAAAAAAGAAATGTGCCTTTCTCAAAAGTTCCCAGCCAAGGCTGATGTGGCGGATCCTGAGGCCATATTTGGAGACTCTCCAGCCTTTCTTTCTGCCCCCTGATGTCCAGCTGGCCTGTGTGGGAGGGACTGCTCTCCTTCAGGGCCTCAGGGGACGGGGTTCAGTGTGTGTGACCTCTGTCTATCTAAAGCCGGCCTTCAGCTCCTATATTTAAAATAGGAGCCTTGGGCACTAGTTCTTGGACTTGCATTTCCTGGTTGGATTTTCCTGGCGAGGTCTGGACCCGAGCGTCATACTGTCTTCCAAATCTCGAGGCAGAAGGTGCTGTCCTAGAGAATCTGATGCCCCTTAGACCTGCGACGCCCCGCAGCACTCGATCATGTTAATATTAGATAAAATCCAATAGAAATCCTTGTGGTGCCAGGGGTACTGCGAGGCTGCGCTAATTGCCTGGAGCTTAAAACACCTTTTTAACCTCTTCTACCTTCAGAGAGTCAGTTCCAACTAGGCCCGGGGACATTTGTGAGCCCTTGGGGGTCTCATTAGGTCAGGAGAACACAGTTCTGGTAACTAAGGAGCAACAGGCAAAGTGGCACATACTGCTTCAGCAGGACTAGGTACGTACAGCCAGGGTTCGGCGCTGTTGGTTTATTCGTGGGGGTTTTTCCTTTATTTAATTTATTTTTCATTGACACCTAAAATTGCACATAGTTATGGGGTGCCATATGATTTTTTTTTTTTTTGCGGTACCGGGGATTGAACGCAGGGGCGTTCTACCTCCGCGCTACACCCCTGGCCCTGTTTTTTATACTTTATTTTGAAACCGGGTCTCATGAAGTTGCGGAGGGCCTCACTAGGTAGAGAGAGAGAGAGACAGAGACAGGGAGAGAGAGAGAGAGAGAGAGAGCTGAGGCTGGCCGCGAACCTGGATCCTCTGGTCTCCGCCTCCCAAAGTACTGGGATTACAAGGTGCGCCACCACGCCCGGCCGCCATGTGATATTTTGATACATGCATACATTGTGTAAAGCTCAAATCAAGTTAGGCATATCTGGCTCCTCAAATGTATCATTTCTTTGTGGTGAAAAGATTCAAAATCCTCTCTTCTTTCGAAGTTTTGGAAATATACAGCACGTCATCACCATCTATTATCTCCCCACCGGGCAACAGGACCCCAAAACCTATTTCTCCCATCTAACCATCGCTTTGTGCCCAATGACCAACCTTTCCCCATCGCTCCCCTGCTCCGCTCCTCCCAGAGATTTCCACAGTGACTTGGGTCTTTTCAAACCCAGAGTGACAGGGCTCGCTAGAGCTTTTTTCCTGAACACAGGCCCTGACTGGTCAGCAGTGAGGCCCCCTCCTCTAGTCCCCCACAGGCTGGTGCAGAGCTTGCTGAAGATCAAGTTCACAGGGCAGTCCAGAAAGCTAGTGAGTGACAAGGGACTCTGGTTCTCCCAAAAGACCCACTGCTGGGGCCCCAGATGACACCTTGCACAGACCTCTCATGATGATCGATCTAAGAACGTGATCCCCAAAGTTCCAACATACTCCCTCGTATCCCAAACACCTGCCTGTCTTGAAATCTCCCAAATTTCCTCACTGAGAGAGAAAATAGGACACCCGCAGGCAGGTCTTGTGGTAACCATTCCCATCAGTGTTTGGCATCTGAGAAAGGCCACCACCCCGGCCAGATGTCACCCGCAGGTGAGCACCAGCCCCTGTACATAGGTGGCCACCAGGCCTGAGCTCCGAGCCTGGTGGGTTCGCTGGAGGGGCCCCCAACATGGACAGCTGCTGTAGCTGAGGGCTGGGTGGGTGGAGCGGAGCCGATGGGTGGGTCATCGACCGGGAGACCAGCATCAGCCACTGGTGCCCAGCTTCCCAAATGACTGGGCTCTCGCCTCCCGCCACGCTCCTGCAGCGCCTCTAGCTCAGGTTGAGGGGACTCTCACAGGCTTCTGCATGGGGCAGGGGCCTGTGTTCCTGCCATGTTGGCCAATGACGTCCCCTGTCTGAAATCAAGGAATCCTGTATCTGTTAGAAAGGGACATGGGCACCTCTGTACAGTGTGTACGGTGATGACCAAGGATCGAGCGGGACTTTGACCTCAAAGGTCTTGGCCACCATGAGCAGCTATGTGTCAGAAGAGGGGCCAGTGGCCGCCTTGGTACTGCCCCACCCAAGTGTTCTTTTTTCTTTCTTTCTTTCCTTTTTCTTTCTTCTTTTTCTTTTTCTGTGTGTGTGTGTGTGTGTGTGTGTGTGTGTGTGTGTATGTGTGTGTGTGTGTTTGCTGGGGATTGAACCCAAGGCCTCATGCATGCTACGCAAGTGCTCTCCCACTGAGCCACACCCCCAGCACTCTAGGTTTCTTTAGTGTATGCACCAGAACCCTAGAAAAGGTTCCCTCTTGCAGGGGTATGCCCGGGAAGAACCGGAGGGGGGAAAGTTTAACGTGGATAAAAGCTCCTGGATAAAAGTCCTACAAGTGTATTTTCAAAAGGAATCCGCTCTGAACTGAGTGTAGGAATCAGTTCGGATACAGTCATTGTGCCCCCAGGGACTTCTTTGAGCCCACAGAGCTTTCCCTGTGTGGGTTGCCCACGGAGAAGCCCACCTCCGCCGGCTCCCAGCAGCTCGCACTCAGACCCAGGCCTCCCTGCAAGGCGAACTTTGGGGCTCGAGCCTGGCACCCTGTGTAAGCAAGGGCAGAGGCACCGGCAGCAGGGGGCCAAGCGCAAGAGCACACCAGCCGCCAGTCCTGGCCCAGCTGCTCGGCAGCCGCCTGCACTCAGCCAGCGAGCTCTCCCCAGCCTCAGTCGACTCATCTGTGAAATGAGACAACGGGACCCGCTCACACTGTCCTCGTACAGGCTCCTCGTGCCCAGTAGGGCCCACCTGTGTGAACGTCTGTCCTCGGTGCAGTCTCCTGGAGGCAGAGCTGGAGACAAGGATTTGGGTGCACATGGTTCATTGGGGGTGTGCCCTTGGGGGTGAAGGAACAGGGCAAACAGGATGGGCAGGGAAATGACTAAGCGTGGCGATGGTCCCCCGGAATCTGCTTCAGCCTTACTGCGTGGGAAGCTCTGGAGTATGAATTGCAACACAGACTCGGCCCTTCTGGCGGCCAAGGGCGATCTTATCTACAGACTGTCCCTGGGGGCGGAGGTGGTGTTGCAGGCTGGCCTCCTGGGAGGGGCAGCTAGATCCCATCATGCTGAGCACACATCTCTGGAGAGAGGGGCAACTGTGATCACTTGGGGGCCAACATTTATAGCAGCTGGGGACAGGCATGCCCTGGCGGAGGAGGTCTGTGTAGGGCACCTCCAGCGACTGCCACACCTTCTCCAAGTCTCTTTAGCACCGTCATCCCTCCTTATCTGCAGTTTCAGTTTCTGTGGTTTCAGTTACCCGAAGTCAGCCGAGGTCTGGACCTTGAGTCACGTCATCACCAGACGAGGGGGGAGCACAGGGCAGTGAGATGTTTTGAGAGAAAGAGAGAGAGAGACTACATTTGCATAGTTTTGATGAGGTACCATGTTACAGCTGCCCTATTTTATTATTAGTTATTGTGGCTAATCTCATACTATTATGTTTGGATATAAAATGTTCACTGGAAGAGCTCATGTATTGACAATGCAAAAAAAATGTTCAGAGGTGAAATAATTGAATTATGAGGGTTCTAACCTCACCAGTGGATAAAACCATTGATAGATTAATGGATTTATTGGGTGGTAAAATGGGCAGGTAAGGTGTGGCTGGAGGAGATAGCTCACTGAGGGTGTGGCCTTGGGGACTCTCTCTCTCTCTCTCTATCTATATATTTATATACATAGATAGATAGATAGATATAGATATAGATATAGATATGCCTATACCTATACTTCTCTCTCTCTCTCTCTCTCTCTCTCTCTCTCTATATATATATATATATATATATATATATATATCTCCTTGTCTCTTCCCCTGGCTCTCTCTGCTTCCCACTGCCATACCCTGAGCTCTGTAGAAGATGTGACCCGGCCTAAGGTGGACTGAAACCTGCAGAACTGGGAGCCCATGAATCTTCCTTCCTCTATGTTATAGTCATCAGGTATCTTGGGTCACAGAAGGGAGAATGCTGACTGAAACACTTCCTGTGTCTAATTTATGAATTAAACTTTATCACAAGCATGTATGTATAGGAAAAAAATAGAGCCTATCTAGATTTTGGTGCTATCCACAGTTTCAGGCATCTACTGGAGGTGTTAGAACATACCTGTGGTTAGGGAAACCACTGCTCTTCCAGCCACAAGCCATCTTGCTAGTTGTCATGGACACATACCTGCCTCATTTTGAATCTGGTGCTGTTCTGAGAGGCAACAGAGCGAGAGGCTAATGGCTGTTCCCCTAACCCCAGCCTCCTAACAGTGCTATGTGAGTATAGTGACCTCACTCCCCGTCTCCCAGGGAGCAGCCAGGCAGGGGTCGCTTTGCCAGGTCTAGTGGTGGATTGGTACTGACCAGCCGCCCCTTGCTTTGTCACCTTCTGCTCAAATGGGTCTTCTCAATAGGCTGTGGGGCCCATTCAAGATGGGGGAATAGAGCCTTCTTTTCCAAGGAAGCAAGAAGAGCAGCAGCGAGAGCTGGTGGACGGTACAGCAGCGTGGCATCGTCCTGGCCCTTCTCCGGAATGCAGACTCTGGAGGCCCACCCAGGCCTGCGGTGAGAGTCAGCTCCCCGTTACTGTAAGAAATGCCTGAGATAAGCAACCCAGAAAGTGAGCGTCTTCGTGTGGGCTCACAGTTTTGGGGGTTTCAGTCCGTGGTTAATTGACCCCTCACTGTGGGCCTGTGGCAAGATGGCGCATCACAGCAGAAGCATGTAGTAGAGCAGAGATGCTCACATCATGGCTGGGATGCAAAAAGAGGGAGAAGGGGCTGGGGTCCAGTGACTGGAAGACCTTGCAGGAGACTCCACCTCCTAAAGTTCCCACCACCACCAACTAGCACCACGTGCTAGGGACCAGATCTCCAACACATGGGCCTTTGGAGAACATTCCAGATTCAAATTGCAGCACCTGCTGACTTGGAACCTCAGTCTAACAAGACCCCCAGGTGACCCGTGGCCCTGCAGCATGAGGACGGCTGCGGGAGGTGCTGTTCTCTTCCATCTTCCCCAGCAACTTCGTGAGACCCGGTTTCAAAATAAAGGATAAAAAATAGGGCTGGGGGTGTAGCTTGGAGGTAGAACGCCCCTGGGTTCAATCCCCAGTACCGCAAAAAAAAAAAAAGATTTTTGCACAACTTCCACCTTTTGTATCTTTCATGTTTATATCTCCATAGTAACTCTCTGTGATGAATGTCATGAGTCCCACTTTGTGAATGAGAACAGTGCTGCTCAGAGAGGTCAGTGGGCTTCCCATGATCACACAGGAGGCCGGTGGTAGAACTGAGACTTAAACATGGGTCGTGGCAAGCCCTTGGCTAGTGGCTTAGCTTCATATATGTGCACATCAGGGATGCAAGATGGTAAGCCCCTGTAAGAAAACAAAAACAAAATAAAAAACTTAACTCCACTATCTGAAGCCAGATGGAAAGAAAAGAAAGGCATCAGTGAGAAATACCAGTGGATACCCCCTTTCCTATGTCTTTAAATGTGTGGCCAATTGGGGACGCAGGGCAGGTGAGCCCTCGACCCCGCCCCCGGAGAACCCCTGCCCCCAGCGCTGGGGACTAGGGGCAGGTGAGCCCTTGGCCCTGCCCCCAGAGATCCCCCGGGTGCTGGGGACACGGGGTGGGAGAGCCCTGGGCCCCGCCCCTGGAGACCCCCCTGGCACTGGGGACTAGGGGCAGGTGAGTCCTTGGTCCAGTCCCTGGAGATCCCCGGCGCTGGGGACGCGGGGTGGGAGAGCCCTCAGCCCTGGCCCCGGAGAACCCCTGTCCCCGGTGCTGGGGATGTGGGGCGGGTGAGCCCTTGGCCCCGTCCCTGAAGAACCCCGTCACCCCAGCACTGGAGACACAGGGCAGGTGAGCCCCTGGCCCCGCCCCAGAGTACCCCAGTGCTGAGGTCAGGGGATGATGAGCCACAACCCTGCACAGGAGGGACCACAGACAATGAGAAAAAAACTCAAATGAGCGAAGAAGGTGGACTAACTGAAAGAGACGGGAGGGAAGGAGAGGGAAACAAACTAGAGCACAGGATGGACTTACACAAAGATATCAAAGTCAACTACTATGCTGAAAATGGGAAGGAGCGAAGGGGGAGGCGGGGGGTGGGAAGTGGGGAGGGCTCATTGACTGATGAGTGCATGTATACGTCAACCACCCTGAAATCCTTCAAGATGTATGATTGCAATGCACTGATAAAATTTTTTTAAAAATGTGTGGCCAACTCCCTCAAACAAGCCTCCTCTGCTCAGCCAGGCATGGCACACACCAGGCTGAGACAGAAGGATCCTAGGTTCAAGGCCAGCCTCAGGAACATAGCAAGACTCTCAGCAACTTAGCAAGACCCAGTTTCAAAATAAAAAATAAAAAGTGCTGGGGGTGTAGCTCAGAGGTAGAACACCCCTGGTTCAATCCCCTGTAACACACACACACACACACACACACACACACACACACACACACACATGTCCTCCAAGGCCTGATGTACAACCATCTGTCAGCAAGCCAGTTGGCGGGACTTTGAGCTGCAGCCGAACCTTCAGTGGGGCTTGTCCCTGGTGACCACGTGCTCTACGCATGGTCCCGCTCCGCCACAGCGCCTATGGAGCCCTCCTGTCACCTGTCTGTGGTGCCACTTGTCATCCTCTTGGCTCACACTGAGAACTCTGCCCCTTCCTCCCCCTACCTGCAGTATCCAAAGAGGGGGAGTCACAGGGAGCACCAGCCCCAAGCCCACTCTCTAGTCCTACTTCGTATTGCTTTGTGTGTGTGTGTTTGTGTTTTGTTTGTTTTGGTGCTGGGGATCGAACCCAGGGGCATTCTACCTCTGAGCTACACCCCCAGCCCTATTTTATTTTTTATTTTGAAACAGGGTCTCACTAAGTTGCTGAGACTGGCCTTGAACCTGAGATCCTACTGTCGCAGCCTCCTAAGTACTGGGATGATAGGCATGCGCCCCCAAGCCCGGCTCAGACTTTATATTGTCTGATCACCCTTGGATCGTGTCTCCTCTCCAAGACGCCTTTCCCAGCTCTGTCTGCCACCGTCTCGCTGGATTTATGCGCTGGCGGAATGTGGGAATTAGGCGAGTTTCCACATCTCCATTCATACGGATCCATCTCCCGCCCATGGGACTCCCTCTTTTCAGCTCTCCTGACAGCATGGTGATGCAGCTGATGTTTATACCCTTGGAAATAGGAAATTTATTCCCTCAGAGGGCATTCTGCTCTGTGTTCCAGAGCACTGGTTTGTAACAAACCCATCTTTAAAGCTACCTGAAACTGCCTACATGTTTATATCGTCCGTCCATCAGCAAGCAGGTGTTGAGCTCAGATTTGGTTCCAACATAAGATTACAAGCGGCAGCAAATCCACTCAACTTGACCTCCCCAATAAAAGATACGATTGGAGCCGGGCATGGTGGCACACACTTGTAATCCCAGTACTTGGGAGGCTGAGACTGGAGGATCCGGGTTCGCGGCCAGCCTCAGCTACTTAGTGAGGCCCTCCGCAACTTCATGAGACCCTGTTTCAAAATAAAGAATAAAAAAATAGGGCTGGGGATGTCGCTTGGAGGTAGAATGCTCCTGGGTTCAATCCCCAGTTCCGCAAAAAAAAAAAAAGGGATAATTGGGATGAAGGCTTCAGGTGAAGCTTGTTCCAAAGCTCAGAAATGCCTCAAAGAACCACGTGAGGCTGCTCTTCCGCTCCGCCTTCCCTGTTGCTGCCCACTGGTCCTCACGCTCTGCTGGTACCTCCCGGGCCAACCTTTGGGTCAGCTAGCAAAACGGCTGCTGCTATTCATGCCCTCTCATCTCATCTTCAGGAGACCCAAGAGCGACTCCTTTGTTAGCGCCGCTCATAGATCCTAAGACTCACTCTTATTGGCTTAAATTGGGTCATGTGACCATCTCTGAACCAATCACTGCAGCCAGAGGGATGGGATATGGAGCCAGAATGAGAGTGTCTATCCCATCCATACCAAAAGACTTGAAATAAGGGAGGGGTAAATTCTCTCAAGGGGAACGAGGACACTGTTGGCTAGAAGGGAGGATGGACAGTGGGGAAGAACCCACACGTGTATCCTACAGGTCTTTGCTGTTTTACAGCCACTACGCTGGTTACTGAGGATAACGAGCTCAAGAAAACTCAATCCCTGTCCAAAGAAGTCCATCCTTTGGTGGGGACACTCATATGTTCTCATCAGTGTCCCCTCTGGAGACAACGCATCCCTTTTTGTGAGAAACCTACCAGGCATTTGAAGACACCCTGCCCAACTTTTCAAAATCTTCCCTAAGTTCAAAGTCCTTGGTTGCTCCAGTCGTGAGTCTCCTTACTGGGTGGACAAGCTCAGATTCAGATGGTCTCGTCCCCCGGAGGACAGGACCACAGTGCACTGACCAAACCTGAATCCAGAAACAGCGGGACGGCCTCGGGCTGGGGTCCCCCGCCATGGACTCTGACACTAGGGTTGGAGTCAAGGAGTTTCCTTGGGAGGTGATCCCAGAAGATACCGGTAGGTAGATAGGTAGGGGGAAGCCAGTGCAGAATGGTGAATTAGCAGGTTGTCACCGTGGGCACAGGGCCAGGTGAGTCAGCTGTGTGGCTATGTGAGTGGTAACCGAATACTTGGAAGTCACTCCTACGCCGGGACATCCTGCATGACTTAGCCAAGTCCACTGTGACGTGAACCGTCCTCCTCACCCAGCCAAAGGAGTGGCCCGCTTATCTCCACCTTGGCCAGACCCCAAGCTGCCTGTGGTGGTTCCAGTCGCACCCAACCCTAGGCTCAGGGTGCCAGAGGGGGTGCCCGAGTGCCAAGAGGTAGCTGAGTTCATGGATGTGGCTAAAATACTTTGCCTTTGCAAATATTACAAACAACATGGTACCTCAAGGTCCTTGGAAGGAGGTGATGTAAGGGAAGACGCCTCAAGCTTATGTTCGTTTAGCTTCTCAGGGATCAGCCCAGCTTTCAGCTGCAGGTCACAGAAAACCTGGCTCCAAAACAAGAACTCCTCTGCCACACACAACGGCAACCAGAGGTGGGTGGGTGGCCTGAGAGACCCTTACAGTAGCTCCTTGTGTTCACCAGGGACCCGGGCTCTCTCTGCCTTTCCTTTCTGCCTGCTATGGTTTGCATGTGTCTCTCGAAAGCTCACGTGTTGCAAACTTTAATCCCCAAATTCATACATTGGTGGTGTTTGGAAATGAGACCTTGGAGAAGTAATTAGGGTTAGATGAGGTTTGAGATGGGGCCTCCATGATGGGATGAGCGGCCAAGAAGACAGAGACCCGTGTTTGTTCACTGATGTTTCCTTGACAAGTGATGCCTTCCGCCATGTTATGGTGTGGCAGGAAGGCCCTCACCAGACGTCGGTGCATGCTCTGGAATCCCTGGTCTCCAGTATTCCATCATCGCAGCTTCAAATGGACAAAGACATTGCCTTCTACAGTCAACTTTATTCTACACCCGGATCTCTCCCATTGTTGCGAGCCACCTGGCTGTCAGCCTCCTCCAAGGGAACCTCCGGCCACCCTCTCCTTGCACTTCATTGGCCCAAACTATGTCTCCTATTGGTCTTAAAGTGATCACAGGCCATGCTGTAGCAATGACTTCCAGCCCAATGAAGTCCATGCCTGGAGTTGAGATAAAGGCACCAACCCTCAGTACTGCTCCTCTGTGGGAGGAGAAGGGCCAGGCTGCTGCAGTCCCAGAGGACAGAGGTCACCCCAGTCAGTGGCCTACGGGGAACACAGACTCATTTTTATCATTGTTTCCATGGAAAGATGCCTTCGGAGTGCCAAACCATCCATTCATTCTTTCATTTATTCGGTGAGCTTACATAGATGCCTACTGGGGCCGGGCCTTGTGCTATCAACTGGGAAATCAGATGAGACTCAGACACGGGCCTTGCCCTCCAGTGCACGGCCTAGCCAAGGAGGAATGGGAGTGTGCAGAGCACTGGAAGACGGGAGGAGAAAGTCAGCCTACGGACAGAGGAAGGGCCAGGAAATGCCCTGGACGGCCCAGACAGCTGAGTCCATCTTCAAAGGGAGAAGGTGAGGGAGAGGGTGGTACAGACGCAAGGATCCCAGCTCGAAGGCCCCGGGCACCATGGGAAGGGGGCATGCCACTCCACGTGGCTGGAGGCAGGGAGGGCTGGGCGTCAGGCTGGGTGAGCACTGGGCAGTGGGCATGTGACCCAGGCCTTTCCAGCCTGGACTCCACCCTGCAGGTCTGAGTGGCCAACGAAGACTGTAGCATGAGAGAGCCACAGGGTTAAATCCGGGTTGGCGAAGGCAGCTGTGTAAAGTGGGCGGGGAGGAGTGATGAGAGAGACTCCAGTTAGGGGTTCAGCAGACACGATTTCAAATTCTAGCTGGTGGGCCGGGGTGGCGTTCCTTCTGAAACAGACTCCCCAGCTTCTACCGACCAACAAGGGAGCCGGCGAACCATCAAAAACAAAAACAGCCTCGCTCCCGATTTCAGGCCACTGACAGCGTCCTGTAGTTGGTTGTGTGTGTGTGTGTAAGTGTGCGTGTGTGTGTGTGTGTGTGTGTGTAAGTGTGAATGTGTGTGTGCTGCAAGGTGGGGGCTAATCAACAACCCGCTTTCTCTGCCCCCCTCACTATTTGATGTGCAAACTCTCTGCAGAGGACCTAGAGCGACAGAGACAGCCTACAGTGTCCCCGAGCAGCCTCCTCTGTCCCTTGAAGACTCTGGCGTGGGAGAAGAGTGAGGGCTGGGCAGGGCGATAGCTCCAGCTCTGTACCATGTCACCATACGATCTCAGGACAATATTTGATTCCCCCAAATCTCTGTTTGCTCTTGTGTAAAATGGGGGAGAATATTTCCAGTTCTGCCAAGTTCCTAGGAGGCTAGCCTGGAAGGGAGAGGCTGGCGTGTTGAAACCGAAGAGTTCAATGGTCTTTTGTGATCATCTGTACGGAACAGACCCATGACAGTATTAACAGTAGTGCTTTCTTTGACAACT
This sequence comes from Glis glis, assembly GCA_004027185.1. Taxonomy (NCBI): domain Eukaryota; kingdom Metazoa; phylum Chordata; class Mammalia; order Rodentia; family Gliridae; genus Glis; species Glis glis. The sequence goes on along the minus strand of PVJS01023221.1, from coordinate 1,338 downwards.
TCATTACCCCCTTTTAATTCTCACATGACACATAAGGAAAGGGGTCCAGAAGGATTTGGTCCCCAAGGTCACAGAGCTAGTGGTGGGCAGGGCTGAGATGCAAAGCCACTGCTGTCTGGAGCCAGAGGCTGCACTGTTCCCTCTTGGTTACCACCCTGCACAGTCAGCTCCCTACGGCTCAGTGGTCTTAGGACTGGTACTCCAAACAGAATCCAAACCAGAATGCCATGTACCTTTTCCATATTCTGGGAAAAGACAAGAGGTTCCCCCAAGTATCAGGTACATAGGTGGAAAAAACCAAGACATAATAGGATCTGACTTTGGAAGAGTAACTTCTAAACAGAAAAAAACATTCTTATCTTTAAGTGGCTGCTGGAGTTTAGAAGAGAAGAGGGAAGACACAGGCCTCGTCCACTTGGCTTTAATGATGAGGACGCAGGACGATGAGGCTATTGCCCAGGTAATTGGGGAGGAAATATTTAAACAGACCCAGGTCAACCTGAAGTAAATAATCAGTAAGCATTTATTGGGCTCTTACCCTATGCCTAGATGAATATCATATCACCAACTTCTTTTTTTAAATTGTGGTTAATTAAATATAACACAAAACCTACCAGTTTATCTATATTTAAGTGTGCAAATCTGTGGCATTAAGCCCCATCATATTGTAGTTGTCCATCATGACCACCATCCATCTCTGGAAATTTTTCTTTGTTCCCAACTGAAACTCTGCGCCCATCAAACATTAATTCTACTTATACAAGGTACCTAATGTTGTAAACTCACCAATTCCTTTTAAGCAGATGTCACTTTTTACAATGCATCTCTCTCTCTCTTTTTAAATATACTTGTATTGGTGCACTGTAGTCCCACATCATAAGGTAGTTCAGAGTGATAGGGACAGACATTCACACAGCCTGGGTGAGCCCCCTCCCCCTCCCTCCCTTCCCCACACATGATGTTAAGATTGGCATTGGAGGCCGGGCGTGGTGGCGCACGCTTGTAATCCCAGTACTTTGGGAGGCGGAGACCGGAGGATCCGGGTTCGCGTCCAGCCTCAGCTCTCTCTCTCTCTCTCTCTCTCTCCCTGTCTCTTTCTCTCTCTCTCTCTCTCTCTCTCTTTCTCTCTCCTTAGTGAGGCCCTCCGCAACTTCGTGAGACCCGGTCTCAAAATAAAGTATAAAAAGTAGGGCCAGGGGCGTAGCACGGAGGTAGAACACCCCTGGGTTCAATCCCCAGTACCGCAAAAAAAAAAAAAAAAGATTGGCATTGGAAATTTCACATATGTACATACCGTCAATGGAAGTGTTTCCTTCATTAATTCTCCCTCCCCCAACC
>PVJS01023220.1:0-29810 GCA_004027185.1 Glis glis | reverse complement strand
CAATTATTCTTTCCTTTATAATTAATAAGCATCTTATAGGGAGATGCTTAGAGACTATGCAAATAACCTATTTCTTATACTTTCGCCCACTAATTTTAGCATGCACCGATGGCTCCTGCCTGCAACAGTTATTACTGTCATACTTCCTAAGCAATGATTTTCTACTTACATCATTCCTTCTACATTTACTAATTGGAGTTCTACTCTGGGTTTTAATCCAGTACTACCATTATTTATCTCATTGCTTAAGTTGCACTAGTTTGGGCTATTGGGAGCTATTTCCAGTTGGCTTCCACACCTTTCCAACCTGCTGCCATGATTTATTGAGTATTTCCTTACTTTCTGGCACCACAAAATGTACCAGGCTCATCTTGCATTTTCCTTGTGTCGGCCCTGTAATCAGTCATTTCTCTAAGAAGCCCTGTTTCCTTTAATTGGAGAATAATATTTAAAAATCAAGACCTGAGTTCCAGGTACTCTCATTGGAGTGTCATGGCTTCTAGGCCCTCTCAGGGGACAAAGCTAGGAAATACATATATGCACAGAGAAATTTAGCACACATATCTTTCTTTTTTAATAGTTTTATTGGTGCATTATAGTCTCACATCATAATGTAGTTCACACTGATAGTGACGTACATGCACAAGGTACTTGGTAGGCTTCCCTCCCCCTGCTCCTTCCCCATTCCCCCTCCTTCCCCATACAGGGTGTTGAGATTGACATTGGTATTCTCACATATGTACATAATGTCAATGGAAGTGATTCCTTCATTGATCCTCCCTCTCCCCCCTCCCCTTCCCTAGACCACCTCCCTGGCTCCACTGAGGTTTCTCCTCCATTATCTGAAGCCCCTTGGGTATCTCGATTACTCCCTAGCTTCCACATATTAGAGAAAACATATGAGCCTTCACTTTCTGTGACTGGCGAATCTCACTTAACATGATGTTCTCCAGGTCCATCCATTTTCCTGCAAATGACATAATTTTTTTCTTCTTTATTGCTGAGTAGAATTCCATTGTGTGTGTTTCACATAATTTTGTAACCCATTCATTCATCTGTTGATGGACACCTAGGTTGGTGCCATCATTTGGCTATTGTGAATTGTGCTGTTATGAACATGGATATGCATATATAATTGTAATTCTCTGATTTCAGTCCCTTTGGAAAGATACCCAGGAGTGGTATAGCTGGACACATATCTTTATTTCTATATTCAGCCATCTATTTGTAGTGTGTGTGTGTGTGTGTGTGTGTGTGTGTGTGTGTTGTACTGAGGACTGAACCCCAGGGACATTCTATCTCTGAGATACACCCCCAGCCGTATTTTATTTATTTTGAGACAGGGTCTTACTAAGTTGCTGAGGCTGGCCTCAAACCTGTGATCCTCCTGTCTCAGCCTCCCAAGTATTGAGGTTACAGGCATGCTCCAGCATGCCTGGCTTCATGAGTCCATACTGATACTTCTGATTCCAATCTAATATTATGAGATTTGTTTTAACTTTCCCCTTTTCCTTATTTGTAACTTCTATCTCAGACAATGACAACTCTAGCTCTATTTATCCATAATATCTTTACTTATTCATTTGATCAGTATGCACATAAATTAGTCAATATGGCCAAATTATTCATTTGTAATGCAATTAGGTTTATTTGTTATTGTTTGTATTCTACTTTGGACCCCCCATATTTTGATGTATTTTAATTGTTTACATTTTGAGTATGTGAAACATTGCCATGGTTTTTAAAAGCCAGGGCCATACAAAAGAATATATTCAGAGAAACATCAGCTCCCAGTCATCTCAACTACCCCAGTCCCAACACCCACGCCTGACTCTCAGCACTAATCCATATGATTTAGGGTCAAAGAGACTATAAATTAGCCGGGCCTAGTGGCACATGCCTATGATCTCAGTACTTGGGAGGCTGAGACAGGAGGATTGAAGGTTCGAGGTCAGCCTCAGCAATTTAGCAAGACCCTCTGCAACTTAGCAAGACCCTGTTTCAAAATAAAAAATAAAAAGGGCTGGAGGTAGTTTGGAGGATTCCATCCCCAGTACCAAAAAGAAAAAGAGAAAGAAAGACACTATAAATTAATTACCCACTCAGTTTTCCTATCGGTAAAAAGAGGGTAATGAAGCCAGGTGTGGTGGCATACGCCCATAATCCCAGTACTTGGGAAGCTGAGACAGGAGGATTACAGTTCAAAGCCGGCCTCAGCAAGTAGTGAGACTCTCATCAACCTAGTAAGACCCTGTTTCAAAATAAAAAATAAAAATAGGAGCCAGGCGTGGTGGCGCACGCTTGTAATCCCAGTACTTGGGAGGCCGAGATAGGAGGATCACAGGTTTGAGGCCAGCCTTAGCTACTTAGTGAGGCCGTCTGCAACTTAGTAAGACCCTGTTTCAAAATAAAGAATAAAAAATAGGGCTGGGGGTGTAGCTCGGAGGTAGAATGCCCCTGGGTTCAATCCCCAGTACCGCAAAAAAAAAGAAAAAAAATAGGGCTGGGGGTGTAGCTCAGAGATAGAACACCCCTGGTTTCAATCCCCAGTACCACAAAAAAGGGGGTGATGATAGTAGGGTTGTTATGAGGATGGAATGACCTAGAACCTGGAGCAGAACTAGGGGAACAGCCAGCCAGGCCAGGCTGGATGGACCTAAAGCTCATGGAGAGAAATCACCTGTCAATATAAAGGCCATCTTTCTAATAGGCAGAACTGCCCATGTTGACACGGGCTGGTTGCTTCCTCAGTCCACGAAGAGTGAAAGCAGAGGCCAGTGACCCTCTGCAGAACAAGGAAGAAAGGACCCAGGCTTCAGAGGTCCTGGCTTAGACGGCCAGGAGCCTCTGACTCTCGGTGGGTGGGCATCTTTCACCTGTGGGGGCCTCTGTCATTTCAGGGTGGCCTTTCGACAATGCCACATGCAAGATGAGCGGCTTGGTGCAGGGGATGTCCGTGTCTGCTTCCGTTTTCACGCTGGTGGCCATCGCTGTGGAGAGGTGAGGGGTTTCACTGGTCCAGCGGGGGCTGGTGCTAAGAGGAGCCTCTGCCTCCTTCTGGGAGGTGGAACTGAATCCTGAGCCATAAGGAAGAGAGGACAGGAGAGGAGGGTTGTAGGGCCAGTTGCCCTCTAGACTTGGGGGACCTGCTAAGGATAACACTACCCCCTTTTGGAAGGCCTGGAGACAGCTCCTGAGGAGGCTTAATAGGGATTCCTGGGCCTGTGAGGAGCTTGAAGGCACAGCTTGTTTCCCGAGCAACAGGAATCCTGCCTCCTATAACACTGAGCCAGGGGAGCCAGAGGGAAGGGACCAAGCTTGCAGGGTGGGCTCAGTGTGGCTGGGGAGGAAGGTTTCTACCCGCTCCTCACCACCCTGCTGCCTACTTGCTGATCCCTAGAAGTTCAGGTCTTACTCAATCCCCAACTCCACCCCATCTCCACCCCTTCTGGTCTTTTTTTTTGTGTGTGTGTGTGGTACTGGGGATTGAACCCAGGGGCATTCTACCTCTGAGCTAAACCCCCAGCCCTATTTTTTATTCTTTATTTTGAAACAGGGTCTCACTAAGTTGCGAAGGGCCTTACTAAGTAGCTGAGGCTGGCCGTGAATCCGGATCCTCCTGTCTCAGCCTCCCAATTACTGGGATTACAAGCATGCGCCACCACGCCTGGCCCCTTCTGGTCTTTTAACCTCAGATGGTACCTCTGATAAGCATGGTTCCCTTAATGTGGCCAGAGGTATGGAATAGAGCCAGGGATCAGGGAGGCTTTGAACCAGCACTGAGCCCATAGTCTTCCTTATTCCACTGCAGCTAGTCCTCCTCCGCTCGGCATCTTCAGAGCAGCCAGGGCTTCCTCAGGAGCTTTCTCCAAGGAAATAGGAGGCAGGCAGTTCAGCTGGAGGTGGTCTCTGCCCTCATCATTGCCTCGCTGTGAGGTGTGGGGTAAGTCACTTAGCTACTCAGAGCCTCTGTAGTCTCATCTGTCAAATAGTAACCACCCACAGGATAGCTGGAGGCTTCAGACAACTTCTGCCTGAAAAGCTTATGCACAGTTCCTGGCACAGAGGCCAAATATCAGCAGCTAATATAATTTTATTTGTCCTATACACCACACCCTCCTCCTCGTCCTCTCTCCAACACTAGTACTTCTCAACCCTGTCCTTTCTAGAATCTAGTGTTCTCATCTTACCTCCATCTTTGCCCCCATCAAACTCGGTTTTTTGCCAGTCAGTGAAGGAGGCAGCTGGCATGCTGGAGCTGGGTTCCTCTCCATGAAGCCACTAACTAGTTGGTTGAGTGTGGGAAGTCCCTCCCCTCACCAATCTTTGTTCTGTTATCATTATTCAGTGATGAGAGTGTGCAGCCTCTCCCAGTGGTGAATGCAGTATTCTTCAATGTCCACCTCCTCCAGGAAGCAGGCTTGGACTGTCCCAGGATTCTCCTTCTCCTATTAAGTGTGATTGCACCTTTAGCCAGTGCTACATGCTCTAAGAAGTATTTGTTCTTTGGAGACTTCTCAAGTGTGCAATGCTATGGAGCTGGTAGATTAAGGTCGTGCAGGTTGAACAGCAAAGCTTGAGTCAGGGGTGTAGGCAGGAGGGCAGGACACAGGTTAATGGGGTACAAATCAGCTCTAAACCTGTGTTCTGGCAGCACAGCTTCTGCCCCTGAGGAGCCAGTGACCTTGTGAAAAAGTCTCTTTGAGCAGTGGCACAGGCCTGTAATCCCAGTACTTGGGAGGCTGAGACAGGCTGAGACAGGAGGATCACAATTTCAAGACCAGCCTCAACAACTTAGCGAGATCCTGTTTCGAAATAAAAATAAAAACAACTTGGGGTATAGTTTGGAGGTAGAATGTTCCTGGGTTCAATCCCTGGTACCAAAAAAAGAAAGAAAGAAAGAAAGAAAGAAAGAAAGAAAGAAAGAAAGAAAGAAAGAAAGGTTGTTTGTGTGTGTGTGTGTGTGTGTGTGTGTGTGTGTGTGTGTGTACTAGGAATTGAACCCAGGGGCATTCTACCTCCAAGCTACACCCCCAGCCCTTTATATTTTTTAGTTTGAAACAGGGTCTCACTAAGTCTCACTGAGACTGACCTCAAACCTGTGATCCTCCTGTCTCAGCCTCCCAAGTACTGGGATTACGGGAGTGCGGCACCATGCCCAGCTAAGAAAGTTTCTTTGCCTCTCAGGGCCAGGTTCCTCCTCCATGAAACAAATAAGCTTTACTGCATGGTTCTCAGGTGTCCGTTGTCTGGCATTAGTAGACAAGAGAAGACTTTCTGGAGAGCAGGAGCCCCTCCTCTTTTTATTAAACATTTAAAATGTCTCCAGAAGTGTGGTGATCTTGCTTCATCCTCACAACAACCCTACAGTGTAGGTCCTATCATTGGCCCCATTTTGCAGATAATGAAACTGAGTCCTGGAAAGATTTTTAAATAAATGGCCCTTCTGGTCATTCATGCATGCATATATCTAAACACACTAGAGGAATACTGAGATGAGAAGTCATGGCACCTGCCCTCCAGAATGTATAGTTGAACAGTGGTCTTTGAACCGCATTGCAGGGGGCAGGTTTTCACTTCCTCCATCTCCAGCAGCAGTTCTCAACCCTGTACACTTGAATCACCCCCAGGAGTTTAAACAAACACACAAAAACAGTGCTAAAACCCTGTCCCAAGGCCAGGCGTGGTGGCGCACGCTTGTAATCCCAGTACTTGGGAGGCGGAGACCAGAGGATCCGGGTTCGCGGCCAGCCTCAGCTACTTAGTGAGGCCCTCCGCAACTTCATGAGACCGGTTTCAAATTAAAGAATAAAAAATAGGGCCGGAGGTGTAGCTCGGAGGTAGAACGCTGCTAGGTTCAATCCCCAGTACCACACACACACAAAAAAAACCCTGTCCCAGATTAATCATATTGGAATGTTTGGCCAGAGAAATAGGCATAGGAATCTGTATATACATACACACATGTGATTTATATTATATATAAAATATATATTTTAATGCTTCAGGAGAGTCTAACCCACAAGGATTTAAAGCTATTCATTTATATGGCATAGTGGAGCAAGACAAATCTGGGTCAAGCATGGACCTTGTTACTTGCTGGCTGTGTGACCTTGAGCCAGTTGCTTTCAACCTCTGAATTCCAGTTTCCTCACCTATAAATTAGGGGTGTAATAACAATCACTGCTGAGAGGTTGTAATGAGGAAATAAATGGTGCAGGCTTGTCCTCACATAATGGAGACACTCCCGGAAGGACACAGGGACAGCCTGCTACATAGGCTCCACATGTGACTTCCCAGGGTTATCTGGGGAATCCATAACAGTTAAAAACTGTATTCGTTGAGAGCCCGGCCTGGTGGTGCACGCTTGTAATCCCAGTACTTAGGAGGCTGAGATAGGAGGATCGCAGGTTCGCAACCAGCCTCAGCTACTTAGTGAGGTCCTCTGTAAACTTAGTGAGACCCTGTTTCAAAATAAAGAATAAAAAATAGGTCTGGGAGTGTAGCTTGGAGGTAGAATGCCCCAGGTTCAATTCCCAGTTCCGAGAAAAAAAAAAAATTGTATTCCTTGAGACATCCAGTCTGCCTTCTGGAGGGCAGAATGCGCCCTTCAGGCTGTTCTGCCTGCCAGCTGATCAGTTTACTCCAGAGGTTCACAGGCGCGCGGTCCCCAGGCTGCGGCTCCCCCCTCTTCTCTCTCTGGAAGTTCTGTTGCCTTTGTTCCCTGACGACTGAGGGGGTGAGCGGCCCGCCTCCCCGGTGAGAAGCCAATTTGCTTGTAAACTCGCCTAATTAATGTCTAAGCCGGCCTCTGACACGCCGTGGAGAATGTCGTGTCCTCCTCCCACCAGCTCTTACCGAGGTTCGCCCTCCTCCTCGCTGGGTCGAGACCCTCCCAGACCCCTGCCTCTCTTCCCCCCTTCCCGTGCAGGTTCCGCTGCATCGTGCACCCTTTCCGCGAGAAGCTGACCCTGCGGAAGGCGCTGGTCACCATCGCGGTCATCTGGGCCTTGGCGCTGGTCATCATGTGTCCCTCGGCCGTCACGCTGACCGTCACGCGCGAGGAGCACCACTTCATGGTGGACGCCCGCAACCGCTCCTACCCGCTGTACTCGTGCTGGGAGGCCTGGCCCGACAAGGGCATGCGCAAGGTCTACACCGCCGTGCTCTTCGCGCACATCTACCTGGCGCCGCTGGCGCTCATCGTGGTCATGTACGCCCGCATCGCGCGCAAGCTGTGCAAGGCGTCGGGCCCGGCCCGCGACGCGGAGGAGGTGGCGGCTGAGGGAGGGCGCGCGGCGCGGCGCAAGGCCAGGGTGGTGCACATGCTGGTCATGGTGGCGCTGTTCTTCACGCTGTCCTGGCTGCCTCTCTGGGCGCTGCTGCTGCTCATCGACTACGGGCAGCTCAGCGAGCCCCAGCTGCACCTGCTCTCGGTCTACGCCTTCCCCTTCGCGCACTGGCTGGCCTTCTTCAACAGCAGCGCCAACCCCATCATCTACGGCTACTTCAACGAGAACTTCCGCCGCGGCTTCCAGGCGGCCTTCCGTGCCCAGCTCTGCCCGCTGCCCTGGGCCAGCCACCCCGGGACCTACTCGGAGCGGCCCGGCGGGCTCCTGCGCAGGAGGGTCTTGGTGGAGGTGCAGCCCAGCGACTCCGGCCTGCCGTCGGAGTCCGGCCGCAGCAGCGGAGCCCCCAGGCCTGGCCGCCTCCCGCTGAGGAATGGGCGGGTGGCCCACCAGGGCTTGGCCCCCGAGGAGGGGCCTGGATGCTCCCATCTGCCCCTCACCGTACCAGCCTGGAACATCTGAGGTGGTCCAGGGTAGGCAGGCCCCCACCTGTGGCCTCTACTACACAGATGATATCTGCACGGAGCAGCGTGGAGTTAAAAAAAAGGGGGGTTCGGAGGCACATCCTTCTCTAAAACAAGGCTGCAGGCAGCTGCTGGTGGTATCTTCTCCACCACCTCGCCTTCAAATGGAGAAAAGGGAGCTAACCTTCCCTGACCCCTCCCCACCCTCTATATAGTAGACTTGACCACCATCATCTCATTGAATTCTCACATCATGTTGGAAATGGGCTTTTTTATCCCTCTTCTACAGATGTAGAAACTGAGGCCCGGGAGAGGAGAGGTGCTTAAGGTCTCTCAGCTGGAAATCTCACTTGAATCTGTCTGCCTGACTGCAGTGCCTGCATGGTTTTGCCATCTCCACATGGTTTTTGCCATCTCCAAAAGAGTGAAAGGTGGGAATCCCAGTTAGACAGAAGCAAAGCCAGCCTGTACTTTGAGGTTTTGAGTCCTGGTGTGTAGTCCCCTATGTTCTTTCTCTTGCCAAAGCCACTCCCCTTGGCCCTTTTCTGGGAGAACAGTGTGCCCCTCCTGCCAGATATGTTGGTTCATCTTGTTCCAAGAAGTGTCCAGGGCTGTTCTCTTCAAGGATGTCACAACTGAGCAGCCTCAGGAGGAGCTTTGAGGAGACTGCTTCAGTTACAGTGCACTCTGGGCCTGAGTCTAGAGAAGGAAGCCTCTTTCACCTCCAGACCCAGACAGGACATACGATGCAACAGGCAGGTGTGAGGCCACATGGAGGTGTCTGTTATTTACACGTGGACAAGGGGGAAGGGATGGCACAGTACCACTCTCCACATTGGTAAACACATCTGCTCACCAGGGTTGCAAGTGTTCTCCAAGGCCTCTCCTCCCTGCTTACCAAGAAGGAGAAGTTGGCCAGCTGAAACTATAGCCAGGGTGCCCTTTGGGGGCTCCGGAACTCAAACACTAAACCCATTCCCAGCACAGATGACTCATCTACCCTAAGAAGGAGTGGGGACCCGGAAATTCCATGTTCACGTCAGCTTTCACCCAGTGCATCTCCTTAAAGAGTGAGGCTTCTCTCCAGGAGGAAGGAGGAAATGGGGTTGCCTCTGGTGGTTCTTGTGCAACCCCAACAATCTGCAGTTGATTGGACACGCCCCCCCCTCCATTTCTGCTATTGCTAGAAATTGAGTGAATAAAAAGAACCATTTCTAGGGGTGAGGGCTCCAGGGCTCTGATTGTTTCTTTAATCAACACACAATGACTTGACCCTGTTTGTTCCATTCTAAGCACTAGGTATGGGGGCAGAAGAACATGTCTAGCAGCTGCACATGTCCAAGCATATCCCTGGACACTATGTCATTTGATTCATACAAATGAGGTTGAAGATCCCGGTGTTGACATTTTTCAAAGTGAGGCCCAAAAGGGCCCAAATCACAGGGCCATACAGGGGCAGGACTTCGATGAGAATTTATCTTCTGTTTGTTCTTCCCATTCTGTATCCTGCTTTTCACAGAATGTGGAATTCCGTAAAGGTTTTGTGCCTAACAGTGGAATAGAACATTCATGGAGTCAGAATCCTGGTGCCCACGCTCTTGGCCTGAGAATTGAGTCTATTATGTTTGCTCCTGTAATTTCCTGTCTGAGCTGCTCTGTGTATAACATGTATAACCAAGTGCTGAGCAGGCTGCCTAGATCCCTCATGAGCCGTCCTGACCCAGGAGTCTGGGAGTGATGGATGAGGGTCTCAGGGTGTGCCATCTTGCCCCTCGGTGGCCTTAGTTGGTGCCATGCAAGATCCTCATTTCTGATGCCTTATCAGCGTTACATGTCACACACGCCTGAGAGTTGCTGGTTGTTTATCAGAAGAATTCTGACTCCAGGCTCTAAAATTAGACCAAACAGAGGTCCCTGTGGCTGGCTGGGAGCTGTCTGCAGGCACCATCTGGATTCTCCTCCACTTCAGCATAGCCTCCCCAAGCACAAAATCACAACCTTTACAGTGGGAAAGTGGGAGTGGACGGGACCAAGGCACTCACGGAAACCAACCTTTCTGCCATGGTGCCTTTGCTTTACTTTCTCCCAAAGACACCAAGTTTTCAGAGGTGATGGCCCCTAAAAAACTGCATAGGTCACAATTCATGTATTTTTTTTTGGTTATTTTTATTTCTTTAAAAAAATCAGAGGTGATGCTTGTCCATTCAGAGACTTGGTCTGAATGCTCTTATGACTTGATGTTTTCGTGATGCTGCAGGCCTTGTGAACATGTGGGGAGCTTGTTTGTTTCTTTGTGTATGTGGTAAAACATATACAACATAAAAGTTGCCGTTTTAACCATTTTTAAGTATACAGTTCGGTGGCATTAAATGCCACTATCCATTTCCAGAACTCTTTCATCATCCCAAGCAGAAGCTTTGTATCGATTAAACCCTAACTCCCCATTTCCCTCCCCCTCCTCCAGGCCCCTACCAGCCACCATTCTACTTTCTGTCCCTGAATTCAGCTATTCAATGTACATCATACAAGTGGAATCACACAATGTTTATCCATCTGCAAATGATTTCCTTCACTCAGCACAATGTTTTCAAGGTTCATCCATGTTGTAGCATGTCAGAATTTCCTTCCTTTTGTTTTTTTTTTTGGTGCAGGGGATTGAATCCAGGGCCTTACGTGTGCTAGGCAAGCGCTCTACCACTAAGAGACATTCCCAGACCTTCCTTTTTAGGCCTAAAAAATATTCTGTCTGTACATTCCACATTTTGTCCATCCATTCACTTTTTTTCCACCTTTTGGCTGTGATGAACAATGTGTGGAGCCTTCAGATGACTGCAGCTCCTGAAAATAGTGTCTGTGTAAACCCTGAGGACAGACACCCCAAGATCTCTCTTATCTTAGCATTTATGGGTGACAGAGCATGGGCTCTAAGGGCAGCTGTGATCTGTCTCATTCCCCTGTGCCCACCCCAACTGCTCTATGCTTCCTCTGGGCTCCTCCTCTTCCTCCTCCTCTTCTTCCTCTTGTTTCTTCTTCTTCTTCCTTCTTCTTCTTCTTCTTCCTCCTCCTCCTCCTCCTTCTTCTTCTTTTAAAAAAATTTTTTTTGGTGGTACTGGGCTCCCAGCTATACCCCCAGTCCTATTTTATTCTTTATTTTGAAACAGGGTCTCACTGGGTTATGGAAGGCCTCACAAGTTGCTGAGGCTGGCCGCGTACCTGCGATCCTCCTGTCTCAGCCTCCCAAGTACTGGGATTACAAGCGTGTGCCACCACACCCGGCTTGGGCTTTGCTTCTTGACTAGAGTGGCTAAAAAATTGTATGTTCCACACACATGATATTTTTATGAAGCTATTTTTATAATTATAGCTTTATTTTCCTCACTGAATTCCTGTGTCCTGATACCTGGGCCCTTGGGGAGCCCTGTACAACCAAGGCACTTTAGGGCAGGCAACATGGGCCTGCCCCAACCTGCCATCCTCTGCCTATGGCTTGGTTGGGTCTCCTGGGGTGACTGCCCTTTCACAGGAGGAAAGTTCAGAGATGAAATGAGCCTGTGATGGGGGAAAAGGGCCAGAGGCCTGTTGACACTGAGTGCCCCCACCCCAGAGGGGCTCTTGGAGGGACTCTGTGGCCTGTGGTGACATGTGCAACAAGAGCAGTTATTCTCATGGTGGGTCTCCGCTGATGAATGGCTCCTTGACTTCCCAAGGCCACGCGGCACCCAACTGACCAGTGTGAGCTGGAGGCAGGGGCCCGCCCTGGCCCCACAAACCACAGTCTGACGGTGGACTTTCTCCTGGGGCCTGGAGGACGCATGAGTTGATTTGGGTTGGAATGGAGAGCGGAGTTGGCAAAGGAGGGCTAGAGCCCCCTATCATTAACCTACTGTGTATTCATCCCAAAATCAAGATGAGAGCCAAAACGAGGGCTGCATGGACAAAGCATTGCTATTAAGCTCTGTACCTTCTTGCATCCGTTTCCTCAGCTCACCCCTCAGAAGTGCCACCAAGGAAAGATAGATGAGGAAGAGGTGACCCAAATGGGCTCCATTACAAGCAAACAATGTTGAATCGAAATAGATTCCTTGTTGAATAACCCAATTATTGCTTTTTCCCTCTACAAAAGCATTACATAATGTGGAAATTTTACAAAATGTAGGTAAGACAAGAAAATTTAAAGCCCCTAAATCCCACATGAGTAAAGCACAGGGTGATTTTTTATGCATACCTATCTATATATTTTAAGTTTCTGTAACAGCTTAACTGAGACATAATTTGCATGCAATAAAATTCATCCATCTTAAATGTATGTTCAGTGAGTATTAACAATTATATACAGCTGTGTGGCCACTGCTATGCTCAAGATATTTCCATCATCCCAAAAAGTTCCCTTGTGTGAATTTATAGTCAAATGGGCAGAGATGCCAAATTCTGATCCCAGATAACCACCCATCTGACTTCAGAATGTCATGTACCTGGCATCAGACAGTATATATAGTCTTTTGTGTGTGACTTCTTTCACTTGGCATTATGTTTTTGAGATTTGTAGCATTCATCAGCTTGTTTTTTATTGCTGAGCCATTGTATCCTTGTATTCCATTGTATATATGTGTGGGAACACATTTTGTTTATTCATTCATTGGCTGATAGTCATTTGGGTTGTTACATTTTTGATTATCATGAATGATGCTGCTATGAACATTCATGTACAAGTCTTTATACTTATATATATTTTCAATTCTCTTAGGTAAATACCTAGGAGTGTGGTTGCTGGATTGCAAGTGTATAATTTGTGTAAGAAACTGCCAAAGCTTTTCCCCAAAGTGTTATTTACCATTTTTCATTTTTATCAACAGTATATGAGAGTTCCAGTTCTACATCCTTGTCAACATTTAGTAGTATCAGTCTTTTTAATGCTTCCCTGATGACTCGTGATGCTGGGTATCTTTTCATGTGCTTATTGGCCATTCTTATATCTTTTATTGTAAAGTGTCTTCACATCTGTCTTTTTATATGTTATTATATTGTAGAGACTTTAGCATAGAAATTTACCCTAAATCCAAACAGCACCTATCACTAATAGATGATAATTAAATTTCTAGTGAACTTGAAATATTTATTCAATGCCTGTTAAAAGCCAAGCATGGTATCAAGTGCTTTGTGTCTGTTATTTATTTGTCACATGGAACATAAGCACCATGAAGACAGGATCTATATCTACTTCACTTACCTCTGTGGGCTCAGATCTAGGGTACTACCTAGTGTGTAAGAGGCACTCAACAAATGTCAGCTGAATGAATGCTGCAATGAAATAAACAGGTATTTATTATTCCAATATTATAGATGGGAAAACCAGGGCTCAAAGAAGTTAAATAAACCAGGCGTGTTGGCACACACATACCTGTAATTCCAGTACTTAAGAGGCTGAGACAGAAGGATTACAGGTTCATGGCTAGCCTCGGCAACTTAGTGAGATAAAAATCAAATCAAAATAAAAAGTAAAAAGAGCTGGGATGTAGCTTGGAAGTAGAATGCCCCTGGGTTCCATCTCCAGTACCATGAAAAAAAAAAAGGAAAGAAGTTAAATAACTTAATGAAGGTCATACAACTAGGAGGAACTGAACTTGAGACTCAAATCTTGGTCCATCTGACCACAAAGCCCATGTTTTTGCTTTCTTTCCTACATTTGGGAAACCGAGGTTCAGAATAAAAGCCAGAGGCTTGATGGAGCTGGGCACAGTGGCACACACCTATAATCCCTGCTACTCAGGAAGCTGAGGCAGGAGAATGTCAAGTTCAAGGCCAGCCTGGGAAACTTAGCAAGACTCTGTCTCAAATAAATAAATAAATAAAAATAAAAAGGGATAGGGGTGTAGCTCTGTGGTAGAGCTTCCCTAGGTTCAATCCCTAATACTGAAGAAAAAAAAAAAAGGCTTGATGGAAGTCTCCTATAATCCTAAAAATAAAACCAGTCAGCCACAGGCTCCAGGCTGCTGTGTTGGCCCCAAGGCCACATTTCCATCACATTCAAAGGCTTCCAAAGATTTGAGATGGAGAGAGTACCAACAGTTAAGTAACAGATACAAATTTAGTTTGCTCCAACACCACACAGGGCCCTCGAGGCAACATGGGCTCCCCTGCCCTGCGGTCACAGGAGGAGCAAGAGCTGCCTAGCTGATGGAGAGTCCTGCCTTGCTGTTTGTGTTCTCTTGCTAGCTGCAATGCCCAGGTCTGTGAATCCGGTCACCAACAAATGCTGCTGTTGTCATGTGCAAACAACCAAATAAATGTGGGTGGAAAAACCCAAGTTTAGTGATTTGGAGAAATGAGTTTATCTGTCATCTAGCCAGTGGTGGTGTTAAATCACTCTCTGTTTGAGGAGTAATCACGCTCCCCCACCAGCACCCTGTCTTCCTTTCTGTGTGGAGGTTAGAACAGCTAAGTGAGGCTATTTTAACAAGGAACAACCTACATTTCTGTGTTTTAACTGCCCCCATGGAGTGGCATTTGTTTGTCCACTGCACTGTCTGGTGGTTCTTTGAATCCACCTATAATAACCATAATCACCTCCTTTATTCACTTTTTCTCCTTGTCTTTGAAAAGTGATCCTGTTACCTAGGCTATAAATTATGGGAAATAAACTCATTGTGGAAGAGTTTGGTTTTTCCTTTTTCCTTTTCATCACATTAGCGTTGTTTCCCCTTTTGTATCTTTACGGGGAATGACAAGTTTTCAGGAAGAATAGCCTTCCCCTAAAAAAAAAAAAAGAGAGCTGGGTGTGGTGGCGCATGCTTGTAATCCCAGTACTTGGGAGGCTGACACAGGAGGATCACAGGTTCATGGCCAGCCTCAGCTACTTAGTGAGGCCCTCTGCAATTTAGTGAGACCCTGTTTCAAAATAAAGAATAAAAAATAGGGCTGGGGGGTGTAGCTCAGAGGCAGAATGCCCCTGGGTTCAATCCCCAGTACCACAAAAAAAAAAAAGAAAGGCATACAGTGGGCTCTGATGTGTCTAACACAACCACAGTGTCCCATTTTATAGGAGGCAAATTGAGCTGCACAGAGGCAAAGGCTTTCCTCAAGGTCTCGCCTCTCCTAAGTGTTGAAATCAAAACAAAATTTCAGGCTTTGTGGATTACAGTCCAGTGTTCCTAACATTATACCAAAGTACCTGTTTAGTTAACTCTTTGTTTATAACTACAGGGAGCAATTTAGATGAAACTTAATTCTAGCTGTGTTTGCTCAACAAATTTAGTGTCTGTTAAGTCTGGGAACATGGGCCTCCCCACCATTCCAGTGAACAGAGACAGAAAAAAGAAAAATCATAATGTGGTATGATACTTTCTATAGTGGGGTCCCATGGTTGGCTAAAGAGGTTATGGAACAGTTTAAGGGGATGTCATAAAAAAGGTTCCCAGGAGGCCGGGCGTGATGGTGCACGCTTGTAATCCCAGTACTTGGGAGGCAGAGACCAGAGGATCCGGGTTCGCCGCCAGCCTCAGCTGCTTAGTGAGGCCCTCCGCAACTTAGTGAGACCCGGTTTCAAAATAAAGTATAAAAAATGGGGCCGGGAGTGTAGCTCGGAGGTAGAACGCCCCTGGGTTCCATCCCCGGTACCGCAAAAAAAAAAAAAAAAAAAAGAAAAAAAAAAAAGAAGGTGCCCGGGAGCAGCTTAAAATATGCTGTAAAGACTATGCTGAAGACAACCACACAGAGAGGAGGGTCTGAAGCAGGGAGGTGGTGTACTCGGCTCATTACTGAAAGCTCACATTGGAGCATGCAGAGTGAACTAAAGGAAGATGGAGCTGGAGGCCAGTGGATAAGAGATATTTGTGGGAATCCTGGTGAAAAATCATGGGATCGGCTGAGGCAGTAGGGATGAAGAGGCGGCAAGTTCAAGAGCTGTTGGAGAGACTGACTCAGTATTTATTCCCTGAACTGGCTGGCTGTGGGAGAGCGGGTCATCACCCCAGAGGCTTGCAGTGGCCATGAGAAACCTGGCACAAAAAGGCTAAAAGGGATATAATGGCTCTGACCACAGCAGGGGCAGAGTATGGTGGATCCAGAGGCTCACAATGTCATCAAGGACCCAAGCGGTGTCCATTTCTCTGCCCTGCTATCTACAGTGTGAAATTCATCTGGTTTGGTTTCCCATGTGGTGTAGAATGCGGCCATTGCCAATCAGCGCTACATGCTGTCTTGTTTACAGAGAGAGAGAGGAATCTCTCTTGTCATAACTTTCCCTGTTATGGTTTGGACCTGTAGTGACCTCCCCACCCAAAGCCTGGCCCCTAAGGCAGCAAGGAGGAAGTGGGTCACTGGGGGGTGTGGCCTTGAGAACTATATCTGTCCCTGGCTCCATCCTGTCTCTCAGTTTCCCAGCTACCATGAGCAGAGCAGCTTTCTTTCCTCTGCCACACCTACCACCATGATGTTTGTCTTGGAATCAGTTGACAATGGACTAAAGCTTTGAAACCTTGAACCGAATAAATTTTTCTTCCTAAGTTGTTCTTGTCAGGTCTTTTTTTTTTTTTTTTTTTTTTGCGGTACCAGGGATTGAACACAGGGGCGTTCTACCTCCGCGCTACACCCCCGGCCCTATTTTTTTTTTATGCTTTTATTTTTGAAACCGGGTCTCACGAAGTTGCGGAGGGCCTCACTAGGTAGAGAGAGAGAGAGAGGAAAGAGAGAGAGATAGAGAGATAGATCGATCGCGTGCGCACATGAGCGCTGAGGCTGGCCGCGAACCCGATCCTCCGGTCTCCGCCTCCCAAAGTACTGGGATTACAAGCGTGCGCCACCACGCCCGGCAGGTATTTTTGTCACAGCGACGCAAAGCTAACACACCCTGAGAGCAGGAGGAGGCAGCCAACCTTCATTGACTCAGATTGGGTCAGGTACCTATTCCTGAGCCAATCCCTGTGGGGAGGGGAATGCCATATTCTGAATCACGCATGCTGGAATGGGGTTCCTGATCAATTAATGAGGGTGGGATGACAATGACTGCCTTAGGCAAATCAAGGGCCATCCTAGAATCTTAGAGTCAATCTCTAATTCGATCTGGGGGAGGGGTGAAAGACTGTGAGTTGTATCTATTAGTAGGGTTTTTGGCTCCAAGAAATAGGATACTGAATCACACTTATTTAAACACAATATTAAGCCAGGCGTGGTGGCGCACGCTTGTAATCCCAGTACTTGGGAGGCGGAGACCGGAGGATCCGGGTTCGTGGCCAGCCTCATCTACTTAGTGAGGCCCTCTGCAACTTCATGAGACCCGGTTTCAAAATAAAGTATAAAAAATAGGGCCGGGGGTGTAGCTCGGAGGTAAAACGCCCCTGGGTTCAATCCCCGGTACCGCAAAATAAATAAATAAACACAATATTAACAACAAAGCCAATTTATTATCTCGCAAAACAAGAAAATCAGAGGCAAGGAAGCTCCATGGGTTGGTTTATACAGCAGTTCAACAGCATCAAGGGTCAAGGTTTTTCCACTTTGCATCTTCATTGTAAGTCTATCAATATTACCTCCTCCAGGTTGGCAAATTCCATGGCAATGTCCAACTGGCATCTTCCAGTGAATCTCTCATAGAAGTAAGAGAACCTTTCCCAGAAGGCTCCATCACAACTCTCCTTTTATTGCTTTGGCCAGAATTATGTCACATACACAAAGCCAAATCTGTCATTGTCAAAAGAAGTAGAACCACCATGATTAATTTATACTAATTTGGCTGGAGCTGGGGATGACATTGAGTTCCCTGAAGCACAAAGATATACAGGGGCATGTGCTACATGTCTGAAGAACAGCAAAGTCCTATTAGAAAGGAGAGAAGGAGAGCGAGCAGGTATTGGGCAGGTCATGGTGCTGCTGAGGTCAACTAAGACAAGTCTAGAGGTTTGTTCTAGAGGCAGGTTGGCTGCCTGAGCAGATAAAGCCTTGTTAACTGAGATAGAAGAGTCAAGGAAGAGATGGTGAGCTCACTCTTGGACTTGGTGACTATGAAGTGCTCATGGGCCAGCCAAACAGACAAGTCCAGAAGCAGGCGTATTAAGTAAGGGTTGTCCACCCCATTCTCAAAACCCCTCTTTCCCTGGCTTCCAAAATGCACAGTCTCCTGATTTATCTCCTACCTCTCTGGCATTCCTTCTCAGATCCCTTTGTTGGCACCTCTTCTCTGGCCTTCCACCTCTAGAATATTGGTATTCCCTGGGGTTCTGTTTCAAACCCTCTGCTATTGTTTTTTACTCTATACTTTTCCTCATCTTCTTTTTTTTTTTTTTTGCGGTACCAGGGATTGAACCCAGGGGCGTTCTACCTCCGCGCTACACCCCCGGCCCTATTTTTTTTACTTTATTTTGAAACCGGGTCTCACGAGGTTGCGGAGGGCCTCACTAAGTAGAGAGAGAGAGAGACAGGGAGAGACAGAGAGAGAGCTGAGGCTGGCCGCGAACCCGGATCCTCCGGTCTTCGCCTCCCAAAGTACTGGGATTACAAGCTTGCGCCACCACGCCCGGCTTCCTCATCTTCTTTTATGGCTTCAATTGCTCAAACCAATGCCTCTAGGCAACCTTTCCCTTCTGAGTTCCGGGCCCTATATCTAACCACTCACTGAGCATTCTCAACTTGGACTTTAGTCTCTCCACACTCCCTATAATCTCCACATGGTCTGTCTTTGACAATTCTGGATAATTGTTTTCTCTGCCTTATATAATGGACTATGCAAATGCAACTCCAAGCTGCCTTCTCATCCAACTCTATTGCTATCCTGAGCCCCCGTTGTCATATCCATTCTTCACTCTCTTCCCCCGCTCACCTGTATTTGTGTGTGTGTGTGTGTGTGTGTGTGTGTGTGTGTGTGTGTGTGTGTGTTGGAGGTTGGGGAGCTAACCCCTGCAGACTAGTTTTCTCAAACTTTTCTGTATAGGTGTGCAAGACTGTATCATTATTTCCAATTAATCATTCTCTTTCCTGTAGCAGGAATATACATCTACTTCCTACCTTGCCAAGTGCCTTATAGTACCTTCTACCAATGAGTATACTTCCACACCCTCTTGACACTGAGCCCAGCTATGTGAACTTGCTCTGGTCAATGGAAAGTGAACAGAAATTGTCAACACCAACTATGACCAAAAGCATTAGCAGCCATTATGTGGTTCTGCCATTTCTCTCCTACCAAGAGACCAAGAAAGACACAGTTCCTTCAGTCAGGACCCCAGACTAGTAGATCTGTGGAGCTTCTGCTGTGGTGCTATTGAGAAAGAAAAGGCTGTTGTAAGATTTTGGTGGGAGGAAGGTTGTCTGTTACAACATTATCTAGAAAATCCAGTAATTGAGTAATTGGTACCAGGAACAGAATACAGTCCTAAAATGTTGTCTCATTGGTTCTGGGGCCTGGTGGTGTATAGCAAGGAAACTGTACCCTTTGGTCACTTGGAAGGTGGATAATGTATTAAACAGCTTCTGATTTTAAGTAAAGAGGCTGGGAAAGAGATTATCACTAGTGTGCCATGGATGCTTTTAGCTGCATTTGGCAGGATTCTCCCTGAAAGAAATGAGCTCAGAAAAGAACTGCCTGAGCCCAGCGTGGTGGCGCACACTTGTAATCCCAGTACTTGTGAGGCTGAGACAGGAGGATCACAGGTTTGCAGCCAGCCTCAGCTACTTATTGAGGCCTTCCACAACTTAGTGAGACCCTGTTTCAAAATAAAGAATAAAAAATAGGGCTGGGGGTGTAGCTCAGAGGTAGAAAGCCTCTGGGTTCAATCCCCAGTACTGCAAAAAAAAAAAAAAAGAAAAAAGAAAGAAAACAGAAAGCTATATGAGGCAAAGTCACAGCTGGCCCACAGTCACTACTGGCCCACAGTCACTATCCTGTAACTTAAAAAAGAAATGTTCAGTCTGATAAGCCACTGAGATTTTTTATATTATTTGTTATGGCAGCATAAACTAGTAAAAGCTGACTAATATAGTTGGCTTCCATTTGGTCCCAACTAATGGAAGACACTGATAGGTGACTGGAGGAAGGGGAAAAAAGTCTTCCCTTCCCTTTCTGTCCCATGCAGCGTCACCAGAAACAACTCCATCTCTAGATGGACAGGTTCCTGAGCTCCTTCCTTTGAGTACTCTGCCTCTTTCTCCTGTCCCACCAGCTTTTGCTAAGTTGCTGAGCGTCTCACGAAGTTAAAACTCATTCCTTGCCAGGCATGGAGCACACCTGTAATCCCAGTACTTGGGAGGCTGAGACAAGGATTGCAGGTTTGACGCTAACCTCAGCAACTTCATGAGATGCTCAGCAATTTAGCAAAAGCCCATTCCAAAGTAAAAAATAAAAAAGGATGAGGGTGTATCTTGGAGGTACAATGTCCCTGGGTTCAATCCCCAGTATCAAAAACAAAATCAAAACTCGCCGGGCGTGGTGGTGCACGCTTGTAATCCCAGTACTCGGGAGGCTGAGACCAGAGTTTGCGGCCAGCCTCAGCTACTTAGTGAGGCCCTCTGCAACTTAGTGAGACCCTATTTCAAAATAAAGAATAAAAAACAGGGCTGGGAGTGTAACTCGGAGGTAAAATGCCCCTGGGTTCAATCCCCAGTACTGCAAAAAACAAACAAACAAACAAAAAAAAACAGCTCATTCCTTGGAGACAGAGGAGGGGCTGGCTATTCTGAAACAAAGGTATACACAGAGAAGAACATTCCTGAATGAAATTAGGATTCTGTTATGAAGGAGGAGGTAATATGGCCACTTGGCAGGCAACTAGCAGTGGTTGCTATAATATTCACCCTCCATCTCAGGCAAACTATTTTAGTAAATGATACACTATTCAATCAATTATTATAGCCAGGAACCTAGAAATCATCCTCAAATCTCCATCTCTCTCATCCCTCCCTCCATCCAAACAGTGATCAATTCCATTGATTCCACTTTGAATATAGATCTTGCATAGATCTCATTTTTTTTTTTTTTTTGCGGTACTAGGGATTGAACCCAGGGGCATTCTACCTCCAAGCTAACCCACAGCCCTATTTTTTTTTATTCCTTATTTTGAAACAGGGTCTCACTAAGTTGCGGAGGACCTCATTAAGTAGCTGACGCTGGCCACAAACCTGCGATCCTCCTGTCTCTGCCTCCCAAGTACTGGGATTACAAGCGTGAGCCACCATGCCCGGCTTGCATAGATCTTTTGCTCCCCTAAGTCCAAGGTACCACCATCATCTTTCACCTGGGCCCCTGCAGCTGATTTCTCATTGGTTTCTCTGCCTCTGGTCTTGCTAAACCTCAATCCAGGCTCCAACCTGCTGACAGAGCTCCTTTCTAAAGCAATTCCAATCATGTCATTTTCCTGTTAAAATTCCTTCTTAGATTTCCCTTTATTCTCAAGGGAAAGTTCACACCACATACCATGCCTTCTAAGGCCCTCCACCATTTGATCCAGATTACTTCTTGGTTTCACCTCTTACTAATTGGTTTCTGGCTTCTGCTGTGTCCCCTTCACCTAATTAATCCTATCATTCAGGTCATAGGTTAAGGATCAATTCCTTAAAGAGGTTCTCTGTTCCCAAAATGCAACGCCCTGTACTTTCTATCACTCTACTCATCCAAATTTATTGTGGAATTATTTGTGGAAGTCTGTCTTTCCCCTAACTATAGGTTCTCAGAGGGTTAGGATCATGTTTTTATAAGCATTATATCCCAAGCCAGGTATGGGGACACATACCTGTAATCCCAATACTTGGGAGGTTGAGACAGGAAGATCACAGGTTTGAAGTCAGCCTCAGCAAGACCCTCAGCAACCTAGTGAGACCATTTCAAAATAAATTAAAAAAAAGAAAAAGTTTGGGGGTGGAATGCCCCGTGGGTTCAATTTCCAGTATCATCAAAAAATAAAAAAGGGGTTATAGCCCTGCTAAGCATTAAATAAAACAGGTATAGCCGAGCGTGGTGGCGCACGCTTGTAATCCCAGTACTTTGGGAGGCGGAGACCAGAGGATCCAGGTTCGCGGCCAGCCTCAGCTTGCTCTCTCTCTCTCTCTCTCTCTCTCTCTCCTTAGCAAGGCCCTCCGCAACTTCGTGAGACCCAGTTTCAAAATAAAGTATAAAAAAAAAAAATAGGGCCGGGGGCGTAGCGCGGAGGTAGAACGCCCCTGCGTTCAATCCCCGGTACCACACACACAAAAAAATAAAACAGGTATAGATCTGAAAGTTTTCATGTTATTGGACCTATAGGTGGAAGTTGATACCAAAGATTTATATGAGATAATCTAAAGAGGTGGCATCCCTAAAATAAGAGAGGAGTAAGAAAGACAAGAGTAAGATGAAGAGATGAAGAGGTGAGGCGTGGTAGCACTTGCCTGTAATCCAGTACTTAGGAGGCTGAAACAGGAACCTAGTAAAATCCTGTTTCAAAAACAATAAATAAGCCGGGCGTGGTGGCGCACGCTTGTAATCCCAGTACTTTGGGAGGCGGAGACCGGAGGATCCGGGTTCGCGGCCAGCCTCAGCTACTTAGTGAGGCTCTCCGCAACTTAGTGAGACCCTGTTTCCAAATAAAAAATAAAAAATAGGGCTGGAGGTGTAGCTCAGAGGTAGAATGCCCCTGGGTTCAATCCCCAGTACCGCAAAAAAAAAAAAAAAAAATACATAGAGAAGTAGGAGGAACGTCAGAAGACATTGCAGTAACAAGCTAAAAAAAGAAAAAGAGAAAGCATCAGGAAATTGGAGGTACCCAGTGGGGTCACCCATAGCAAAGAAGGCAGACTATGGACTGAAAAGTGCCAGTGGATTTTGTCACAAAAACAAAAGATGGTTGACGGCCGGGCATGGTGGCGCACGCTTGTAATCTCAGTACTTGGGAGGCGGAGACCAGAGGATCTGGGTTCGTGGCCAGCCTCAGCTACTCAGTGAGGCCCTCCGCAACTTAGTGAGACCTGGTTTCAGAATAAAGTATAAAAAATGGGGCTTGGAGGTAGAACGCCCCTGGGTTCAATCCCTGGTACCGAAAAAAAAAAAAGATGGTTGAGAAGTTGGACTCCTCCCTTTGTCAAACTTAAGAAGGTATTTTCCCCTCCTTTTCATTAATTCTTCTATCCATTGATCCACAAAGATTCATCAAACACTTACTCTGGGTCAGGTACTATGCTAGTCCCTAGGGAAACATGAGAAACAGAACAAGG
Source organism: Glis glis (assembly GCA_004027185.1). Taxonomy (NCBI): domain Eukaryota; kingdom Metazoa; phylum Chordata; class Mammalia; order Rodentia; family Gliridae; genus Glis; species Glis glis. The sequence goes on along the minus strand of PVJS01023220.1, from coordinate 6,829 downwards.
TCCTTTAGGCCTGTGGAGTTCACAATCCTTGCCTGTTAGGGAAAGTTACATGCACCAGGGCTGGCCTTCTATTGGAGTTGATACTGACTGGCTCTCAAATGTAGTCAATGAAACCTGAGCTAGTGTGCAAGTCCAGAGGTCAGTGAGACTTTATTCTCTTGCTCTGAGCTGGCAGGAAGCAAAAGGGAAAGTGTTTAGAGCACATTATTATTGCATCATTTCTGTCTGTTCATAAGTCAGTCAGAGATGAGATTCTGGGGGTTTTCCAAGAAAATTGGTTCCATCTGCTCAAAGGCAGAAAAATGATAAAGTAGTTAAATCAAGGGTGCATCCCCCTTAAAATATTCTCCAGACTTGGTCCTACTTACTATTCATTCTGCAGAGAGTTCTCTAACTTTCAAGCCTACATTGTATTACTGACTAAACTGCTGTTCCACTGTTTTTTTTTTCTGCCTTTCTGTTCTAAAACAGTGTGATGTTGTGTTCAAAAGGTCAGTGACTTGCAGCCTTCTAAAATTAATGGGTGTCAACAGAGCTGGGAGTTGGATGGAGACAAAGGGAGGGCCCCTAATTAGAAATTTACCTGTGTTTTCACTTAATACTCATTTTACACATTTTATTTTACATAATAGACATTGTTTGAAAAAGTTTAAATCAAAATGTCTTTAAGGCACAATATCTTTAATGCTCTAGGAAAACAAGATTTAAAGAAACTACCAAATTTTAAAAAATAAAACTAGGCATTCTTTGAAATGTGAATAATTTCCCAATTTATATTTATGATTCTGAATGTACTTCTTTTTAACATGTAGGATTGGACTCCCGGCATGGTGGCCACGCTTGTAATCCCAGTACTTTGGGAGGCGGAGACCGGAGGATCGTGGTTCGCGGCCAGCCTCAGCTCTCTCTCTCGCTCTCTCTCTCTACTTAGTGAGGCCCTCCGCAACTTTGTGAGACCCGGTTTCAAAATAAAGTATACAAAATAGGGCCAGGGGTGTAGCGCGGAGGTAGAACGCCCCTGGGTTCAATCCCCGGTACCACAAAACAAACAAACAAACAAACAAACAAACAAACAAAAAACATGTAGGATTGGGAAAGTATGTGATGCAAAAATATCTGCCCCTATCCTCAATCAGACTTTAGTTTTTGGGGTCTGGACTGCCACAATAGAACTGAAGTAGGAAAACAAGCTTGCAGGAGCCTATTCTTGAGAGAAATGTCCTCAAGGGACTTTGAGATCACGCCTGGACCTTCCCAATGAGGATGGAAATAAGTTATACTTCCTGAGTGCTTACAAGGGCCAGGTTCTACTCCAAGCGCTCAGATAATCACCCCAACAACCCATAAAATAATGTTATCATTTCCCAGATGAGAAACTGAGTCACAGGTTATAAGCAATTCGTCCCAGGTCCAACACTAGAAAGTGGAAGAGCGGATACCTTGATGGTAGTCATAAGAGGTGTCACTAATATGCTTCAACTTTATTAAAACATCAGAAAAAAGCTCACCTTTAAGACTGCAAGGAGGGCCTGTCTGGGAAGCAGGTGACTTATCAATGCCTTCAGATAAGGAACTGCTCCGTGGGGATGCTTGTGTGAGTCAAAGGTGTGCTCCTGTGTGCGTGGTGGAGGGGTCAGCGGTCAACTGGTAGGTGGCCTGGCTGAAAGCTTGTACAGTCACTCTCCACCCCGCCCCAACTGGGTCAGAGCCTCGCAGGCGCTGGGCGTACTGGGGACTGCAGAGCTCGAGCTGACGCGCGCCACGTGGCCCGGGCTCCGAGCCTGGGGGCGGGGCGGTCCGCGGAGGCGGGGCGGGGCGGCCCGCGGGGGCGGGGCCTGGCGTGCGGACGCGCGCCGGGCGGAGTGCGCCTGCGCGGAAGGGCGTGGCGGGGGCGCGGTGGCAGCGCGACCCCGGCGGCATTAAAGGAGGCCCCCGCCCGCTCGCGGGCCGGCGCTCGCACTACGCAGGCGCGGGCTCTCTCCTTGTCAGTCGGCGCCGCGTGCGGGCTGGTGGCTCTGTGGTGGCGGCGGCAGCGGCGTACGATCTCAGGCACCATGAACGGCTTCAGCAGCGAGGAGCGCGCCGCGCCCTTCACCCTCGAGTACCGCGTCTTTCTCAGTGAGTGTCGGCGGCCCGCTGCGGCTTCCCTGCGGCCGCCCATTCATTCCCGGCCTCGCGGCGGCGCGAGCCCAGCCCGAGCTCAATCCCTGCTCGCGGGTGCGGGCCGGGCTCCTCGGGTGCGTCCCCGGGCTGTCCCTCCAGCCACCCCCCCGTCGCAGGGGAGGCTCTTTCACACGCTCCCCGACCCCGAATCCGGGCCGGGTTAGTTTTGCAATTGTGGGGCTCGGGCAGGGTCTGATGGAAAGGAATCCACTGAGTCACTCTGGAAAGGTGTGCCTGGAGAGAAAACAATCCCCCTAAGAGGATTGCTGTCTAGAGGAACGGGGTGGAGGGGGGCGGTAACTTCCTAAAGACCTTAATTCAACCGCCTTAGTTCAGATTGTAGACGCTGAGCGGGGTCAAGTCCCCCCCTCCCGGTTCTGCAGAACGGGAAACTGAGGCCGGGGTCACGCGCGACCCATCCTCAGGTGTAGCTCTCTTGTCTCATGCCGCGTGTTTTTTCCATAGCGCTGGTGCTGGGAATGCTCCTTCTGAAACAGAAAGCTGTGCCCTTTCAGTCAAACAGGTGACGTCAGTTAGGGAAGCGTGAGCGAGAAAGTGCCAAGTTTTTACTCTGGTGCAGGGATCGTCGTCCAGGGGGTGCCCACCCCAAGTCCTGCACTGAGAGGCGAGGGGACTCCCTGCAGGTTAGCTGCGCGGCGCATTCCTTGGCGCACCACCTTCTGCCTTGTAGGTACAGGAAAGCTACCTGGGGTTATCTTTATCTTTCCTCCCAACCCCCAGCTACTAGGAAAAGATTAATGACGATAACAGAGGCGGTAGAAAATGTCTCACCAAAGGCACTTCTATTTAAACCTCTTTACAGTTTTATTCGGAAAGGGATGGGCAGGTGCAGAAATGAGTGTGTGAAGGGCAGGGAAGGGGAGATTAGAGAGCACTAAGAATACTGAAAGAATGAAGAAAGCACCTAGCAAAATGTAGCCTGGTATGGGAGGCAAAGGAAAGTGAACCCTGAAGCTTGCACGCCTGGCTGAAGATTAAATCACCAGGTAAAATCCAGGAAGGGTAGGGTTTCTCATTTAATGTTAGAATTAAGCAGCAAGGATAGTGCAGGAACTTTTGACTAATAATTTACTGAAAATTTTCTGGAAATAGTGTTTGCTCCAGAATTTCTCTATTAGAACGGGCTTAGAGAAGTGACTCTGGTTTCAAGATCCTCTGAGAATTGTCTTCAATATGCAGAATGCATGCATTGTTTTTACTTAGATTGTGCATTGGCAATGAGTATTTGATGCCATTAAAGGAGACCAAAGCCACTTTTTTGTGTGTGTGGCACTGGGGATTGAACCCAGGGGCATTCTACCTCCGAGCTACACCCCCAGCCCTATTTTATTTTTATTTTGAAACGGTCTTGCTAGGTTAATGAGAGTCTCACTATTTGCTGAGGCTGTCCTCCAACCTGCAATCCTCCTGTCTCAGCCTCCCAAGTACTGGGATTACAAGTGTGCGCCACCACTCCCAGCTTCAAAGTCACTTCTTGGCTTTGGCCCTGGCTAAAGTAACATTATCCAGTGGAACTCTCTGGACTTTAAGAAATACCAATAATTAGAATGAACTATATAGCCGGGCGTTGTGGCACAGGCCTGTGATCCCAGTATTCGGAACCCTCAGCAATTTAGCAAGACCCTGTTTCAAAATAAAAAGGGGCTGGGAGTGTAGCTTGGAGGTAGAATGCCCCTGGGTTCACGTCCCAGTGCAAAAAAGAAAAAGGCATGGTGTGGTGGCACACGTCTGTAATCTAGTACTTGGGAGGCTGAGACAGGAGGATCACAGGTTTTGAAGACAGCCTTAGCAACGTAGTGAGACTCATCAACCTAGTGAGACCCTGTTGCAAAATAAAAATAAAAAAGAGCTGTGGGTATAGCTCAGAGGTAGAATGCTCCTGGGTTCAATCACCAGTACCACACATACACACAAAAAGAAATAACTATATAATTAACTAATGTTACCCACTTTTTGTAAATCATAGATTTCTTAGCTTCCTTCTTCACTATGAAAAGTATAACTTTTACCTTTATAATGTAACATTTGTCAGTCTCTAAAATTGAAAAGGGTCCAATAGACTGCAAAGTCAAAATTGACTCTGAAGGGACCCCTTTTAAGACTGGAGGCAGTCACAAGTTTTCCCCTTCCACTTTGGCTTTTAAACTTGGTGGGAAGTTGGGCGTGGTGGCGCACATTTGTAATCCCAGTACTTGGGAGACTGAGATTGGAGTATCCAGGTTTGCAGTTAGCCTCAGCTACTTAGTGAGGCCTCCGCAACTTGGTGAGACTCTGTTTCAAAATAAAGAATAAAAAATAGGGCTGGGGATGTAGCTCGGAGGTAGAATGCCCCTGGGTTTAATCCCCAGTACCGCAAAATAAATAAATAAACCTGGGCCAGGCGTGGTGGCGCACGCTTGTAATCCCAGTACTTGGGAGGCGACTACTTAGCTACTTAGTGAGGCCCTCCGCAACTTCGTGAGACCCGGTTTCAAAATAAAGTATAAAAAAAATATGGCTGGGGGTGTAGCTCGGAGGTAGAACGCCCCTGAGTTCAATCCCCGATACCGCAAAATAAATAAATAAATAAAAATAAACTGGGGGGATAAAATGTGGATGGATTCTTAGGTTTCCTATAGAATAGAGTGAAAGGTTTTATTATTTGTTTGCATGCAGTGCTAGGGATGAAACCCACATCCCTGTACTTGCTAGGCAAACACTATACCACTAAGCTGTATCCCCAGTCTTGATGATGTTTTAGAATTACCTTTTGGAGTTAACACCAAACTGATACTCATTGTGATGTGAGACTACAATGCACCAATAAAAACATATTTAAAAAAAAAGCCAAATAATATAGCATCAAAAAAAAAAAGAATTACCTTTTGGATATGGTAGTGGAGTCTCTAGAATATAGAAATTACCGTTGAAGGAGTTGTTGGAGCTTGATTAGTCTTAAGAAAAAAATAATAATCTAAGATGGCTGTCTTCCTAAAACATCGCTTAAAGCAACAGGGTTTATAATTTAGCAAATAGGTCTCCTCTCTTCTCTCCAGGTATTTCATAAAAGGTCTGTAAGTCGGGTGTGGTGGCACACACTTGTAATCTTGTACTTGGGAGGCTGAGACAGGAGGATCGCAGGTTCACGGCCAGCTTCAGCTACTTAGTGAGGCCCTCGGCAACTTAGTGAGACCTTGTTTCAAAATAAAGAATAAAAAATAGGGCTGGAGGTGTAGTTCAAAGGTAGAATGCCCCTGGGTTACATCCCCAGTACCGCAAAAAGATAAAATAAAGTAAAATAAAATGTCTATAAACAGTTAACTTATAAAAGATCAGTAAAAGCAATTTGATTGCCTTTGTATACTAAGCATTGCCAGACTCAGGGGATGCAAAGAAATCCCTGCTCTCATAATAAGGGTTAATGCTTGTTATGAGCCTACAAAGTATATAGGGTGAAAACCTGGTCTTAGAGGAGGGTCAGGAAAGGTGAAATATACAACCAGTTTGGGGAATTTTGTTTTTTGGTGTGGTAATAAAATTTAAAGATTAAAAAACCGTGTACTTCTGGCATTTGACAATATAATTATTACAGTAATATTTTTAAATTTATTTTGCAGAAAATGAAAAGGGACAATATATATCTCCATTTCATGATATTCCGATTTATGCAGATAAGGTAAGGCCTCTCTGTCTTTTGAACATCATCTCTTTACTCAAATCAGCTAGTTCTACATATGGATTTTCTTAGCTGTCTCTTGACAAGTGCTTAAAATGCCTCATTCTGCTGTGACTTAAAAGTTCATCAGTTTTTTTTTTTTAAGACATCAGTTTTAAAACCAAAAAAAGCAGCTATAAGTTGGAGGAGGGGGAGATGAAAAAAATTGTTTTTTGGTACTGGGGATTGAACCCCAGGGCATTCTACCTCTGAGCTCCCCTCCCCCCCAGGCCCTATTTTATTTTTTATTTTGAAACAGGGTCTCACTAAATTGCAGAGAGCCTTGCTAAGCTACTGAAGCTGGCCATGAACCTGCAATCCTCCTGTCTCAGCCTCCCAAGTACTAGGATTATAGGCATGCACCACCACACCTGGCAAGAAGCAAAAAAATTTTTTTTTTTATTTTTGCGGTATTGGTGATTGAACCCAGGGCATTCTACCCCCGAGCTACACACCCAGCCCTATTTTTTATTCTTTATTTTTGAAACAGGGTCTCAGTTGCGGAGGGCCTCATTACGTAGCTAAGGCTGGCTGCCAACCTGCAATCCTCCTGTTTTAGCCTCCCTGGTACTGGGATTATAAGCGTGCGCCACCACGCCCAGCAAGCTGCTTTGTTTTTAAAAAGAAAAAAATTCACATCAGTCTTTTCCTTTTATGCATTTGGAACTAAAATCTTAGTACTTCATTAGTTGTTTTAAAATAAACCAGGTAGTAATGAGGGAGAATGTCATTAACAAGTGAGGATATAGCTGGGCATGGTGGCGCACGCTTGTAATCCCAGTACTTTGGGAGGCGGAGACGGAGGATCCGGGTTCGCGGCCAGCCTCAGCTCTCTCTCTCTCTCCCTGTCTCTCTCTCTCTCTCTCTCTACCTAGTGAGGCCCTCCGCAACTTCATGAGATCCGGTTTCAAAATAAAGTATAAAAAAATAGGGCCGGGGGTGTAGCGCGGA
>PVJS01023219.1:0-29815 GCA_004027185.1 Glis glis | reverse complement strand
CGGCGCGCAAGGGGCCCGGCGAGGTGGCCGGGGGCTTCCGGGGTGGGGCGCGCGCGGGCGGTCCGGTACCCTGCGCGCAAGGGGCCCGGCGAGGTGGCCGGGGGCTTCCGGGGTGGGGCGCGCGCGGGCGGTCCGGTACCCTGCGCGCAAGGGGCCCGGCGAGGTGGCCGGGGGCTTCCGGGGTGGGGCGCGCGCGGGCCTTATTTTTTATTTTGAAACAGGGTTTCACTAAATTGTTGAGGGCCTCAATAAGTTGCTGAAGCTAGTCTTAAACCTTTGATCCTCCTGTCTCAACCTCCTAAGTATTGGGATTATAGGCCTGAGCCACTTTGTACCTTTTCTAATGGGCAGCAGCAACCATCTGCCCATAGCTCCAGAGAGAGATACCATCTCTCACTTCCAAGGCTATTAACAAACCTGCCATTTGTTTCTGAGCTATACCCTAGCTCAGCCTCCCACATCTGTTCACTATATAAACATCCTTGAAAAAACAGCTTGTAATAAAGGGTGGGCATCGTCTCACACAGAATACAGGAAGAAAGGCAAAACACCTATGAAGAATGGTGTCCAATTCTTTCCTCCCGTGATTGCATAGAGTCAAGTTGTCTCATAGAGAAAAAAAATCCCAAATCCTGGCCACAACTGAATTAAGATATTATAGGTACAAAGTCACAGTTACTCATGTTAGTTGAGAGAGGAGCATATTTGGTATATTGCAGATGCCACAGGAATCTTGTTTTGCCTCCCAGTATCATGGCCTCAGAGTGTCCTGGAGAGATGTTCACGTTCCACGAGATGGTTCTGTACCACAGGAGAGCAACATGATCTATGTGTGAGCATCAGACCAATTTGCAAACTTCCGGGACTGAGTTTTCTTTCCCAACTGTATATTTGAATCAGGATCCATATTATGTCCTCTCATTGGACTGATTGATATGTTTCTTTGGTGTCTGTTAATCTTTAGGATTCTCCTTCCAATTCTTTTTTCTCCTCTTTATAATTTATTTATTGAAGAAAGCAAGCCATTTGTCCCGAGGAATTTCCTATGATTTGGATTTTGCAGGTTGTATTTCTGATATATCGTTTAATATATTCTTCAGTCCCTTTGTGCCCTATAGATAGGTGGTTAGATCTGAAAGCATTATCGGATTCAGATTCAGTGCTTTAGATAAGGATATCTCATAGGTAATGGTGTATTTTTTCTATCAGGAGGCACCTAATAGGAGATTATTGCTCTTTTTGTGATGTTTTCATTAGGGGTTGCAAAAGGGTGACATTCTAGCGATACTTTTCCTTCTTTTTATTATATCTGGAACATATTTCGTCTATTTACTTAAGTTAGGTGTTCTCTGCTCTTTGCTAAATGACTTAAATGCTTTGATATTAAAAGAATAGAAAATAGGACATTCAGAGATAGAGCCCAGCTAAAATCATAATAGAAGCAACTGAATATGGTTTCATCAATTCTATCACTTTCTTGGTTGGATTTTTTGTGCTCTAGAGATAAATGTGAAATGTCTGTATTTGAGTGCTATCAAAATGGACGGATTTAGTGTGGTCATCCAGGACAAAAAGAGATTGACAATTTTCTGGAGTTCAACAAGAGACCTAAAATCTCTATGTGTCTTCTGTGGAAAAAAATAAAAAATAAAAAAGTCTCTACAGGCCCTGCTAAATAGACAGTTAACATTTCCACTTTGGATCTAAATATATACATGACATGTGTCAAGTAGATTAAGAAATGGAAGACTATCTCATATTCTCTAATTGTAAAGTATTTCTTGGCACCATGGTAAAACTTCAGATTACCCAGAAAGCTTAGAACTACAGTTCATAGTATATTTTTATGTAAGGATTAACCAGAAAAGTTTAAGGTATGTATGTTTCTGTGTATTTATAATCTGTTATGTATCAGAACGCCTAACTAGACATCACACATAACACCTAACACATACTCCTCATGTTCTTAAAGTCATGTTCTACTGCAGTCTACCAATACCAAAGTATGAGCATCAAAGGAATTTCATCTCCATAGGTGTGTACTTAAATATAGAAGTCTATATCTCTAGATCAATAGTGTCTCCTGGCCCATTTTTCCCTCACCTTGAGATATAAAATAGGTAATTCAGAGGAAATGAAAATAACTGGTAACAAGTCACTGGACCTCAATACCAGCTGCTAGACCTGGAACTGCTATTTGCCAAGTTTGGAGGGAACTCTCTACTTGGGGTACCCTACTCATGCTCTGCGTTACTGATAATCACTAGCTTGTCTACCCCCTTGGGAAGAATTTCTCAAAGGTGGACCACAGAGCTTTTGACATTCTAACTGTATTTTTCTGACATAATCGCATCACTGATTGAACAGAATTAAATCTTTGATGAGCTCACAGTGCTTAAAAGTCATTATTTTGACATTGGTGACAGTCTTATAGACAGCAAACTGCAGGAGATTAGACAGATGCTGTATTGACCCAAGAAAATACCCTGGAGTTTGCTTTTTGACTAAACCTCTGATATGTGTTAGTTTTATTTTAATTTAGCTCAGACTTTCAAAAGTGAGATGCAGCCACAAGAAGACATCAGAATACCAACCCTCTAGGACCAGATCTACTTGGCAAGTAAAACTTCACAAGGGAAATCATAGAGTTGTAAAACTAGAAGGAATATTTAAGACCCACCAGTCACATTTCCTTTACCTTATAACTGAAGAAAACGAGGTCAGATAATCACTTTACACAAAAGAGTTTTACCCAAATCACATGGCCAGCAGGTAGAAGGACTAGAACTCTTCTCGTCTTTGATTCTCTTGACTATGCAAAACACAGAAGGTGAATTTTGTAGTGTTTAGTTGCTATACTAAATGCTAACCTTTCTAATAAATGATATATTCTCCATATGAATTTATGGAGTATAAGTGAAATATCTGAAAGAAAAAGAAACACGTTTCAGAAAACTGCTAAATTTAAAATTCACAGTAGCATGACACCAAAATTTCTCTTGAGTACAACTGTTTGTTTCATTATTGCCTCACAGTACAATAAATACTGGCGAAAACTATATTTCTGAAATTATGCTCACTCTTCTGGGTCATTGGGAAATTATTCAGTGAATTTTAACAATAATACATCAACTTGTGATCTAAGACTACTGACCAAAAATAATTTTCATGATTCTACAAATGTCTCCTCATCACCAGAGAAATCTGACTGTTTTAAAAAAATAATACCATAAATGCTCTGGGATTTATTTAAAATTAAGTGAGTTCAAAAGTGATCTTCCGAGTTGTTATGCTTGAATTAAAATATGCTTGAGTAAAAATATGTTTAACATCATGGTAACAATATTTTATAAATTAATCTAAAAATTGTTCAGAATAAGGAAAGGCAAAATGTTTTTAACTTAAAGCCATCTCCACCATCTCCAGTAACTCCCTTGTAGGAGAGTTTAATTCGCTAATTAGACTGATGATACCAGCCTTCGTTGTGAGTTATGGGTAATTAGATGTTACAACTGAACTACTAGGAGAAAAAGGACCCCAAAGGGCAGTCAACCAGATCATTATCTGAGGCAAAGCAAGCTAATTATCACCATAAAGTTCAAACCAGAGGAACTGATCTAAACATCTAGTGGACTCTACTTGGGGTCAAATCCTTCGTGTTGAGTGAATTCGCATCATACAATCTTTTAATTACATTAAAGTGGACTTTGATATAAGAAAAATTCACAGTATCATAAAATGGGTGCCCAGAGGGAAAGAAAACTTGCAGAGGAAGTCCCTGCTGAGTTCCAGAGAATTTCTCATAAACCACGGAATGTGGTTTTCTAATCTGAAGTTGGAACAAACACAGGTGACTGACAACCCTTTGATTCCCACTTTTGGGATACCCAGGAAGTGAGAATATTCCAGAGTGACTTCCTCTTACGGCAGCTATAGGAAATTACTCCTCCTCTCCCTAAGAGAGGCCCCCTTAGTCCCTGGCAGTTAGGGAGGGAAGAAGTAAGTGCATAGTGGAGTGCCGAAATGCTACTCAAAGTTGTACATTTGCCACAAGAACAATGAGGAATAAGGAAAGGAGGACAGAGCACTCTTTGGGTGGGCTTACTAAATAAATATTCACGATCTACTGTCAGACCCCAGTGACTGTCCAGACACCATGACACAATCCATTCTGTGGTCTAAACAACCAATCTGCAGATAAATGTACAGAATGTTTGTAGATTGTACACCTGTTTGTAGATTGGTTAGAAGGAAAGGTTTTAATGCCTAAAAAAATTACAATAACAAGATTGTAATTTTTGAAGCATTTGTTACTGTGGGAAATGCTGGCAGAACAGAGCCTTTCAAGACTCAGGGACATGCAGCATCCTCATATTGATCACTTATCACTCAGTCATTGCCTTTCATTGTGCAACTGTGTCACTGGTTTTATTTCCCTGACAAAATTGTAAAGCTACAGGCTAATTCACAAGTGAGGCTGTGTTGTGTAGCCCTTTGAAATCTTTCTTTGCAGCTTGCACACATGGGAGCCAGAAAGCCTTTGTGGTGGGGAAGAAAGTTGGCCCTCCACACTCAGTGGAGCCAGCCTCCTGAGATACTGTGATACTGCTCATGCACTCATATATGTTAGTTTATTGCTTGCCCAAACTTTTTTCTTTATATTTGCCATAGACACAGGATGTTGAATTAGGAAAACCTCACCATGATATGGACACTTTTATATTTTTTTGTATTTCTGGCTTGGCATTTAAAGGCACTTCTTCATATAAAAATGCTGTTTCTCTTCATACGTACAAATGAATTACTAGAGTGTCTAGTTACTGCCTTAATATATGTTCCTTGAGACAGGTGTGATGGTGTACACCCATAATCCCAGTACTTGGGAAGCTGAGACAGGAGAATGGAAGGTTTGAGGACAGCCTCAGCAACGTAGCAAGACTCTCAGCAACTTGGGGAGACCCTGTTTCCAAAGAAAAAGTAAAAAGGGCTGGGGGTGTAGCTCAGAGGTAGAATGTCCCTGGGTTCAATCCCCAGTACCACAAAATAAATAAGTAAATATTCCTTGAACAAACAGGTATCTGACCAAAACCCAACTCAAAGATAACACGTTCTAAAAGGAAAAAATATCCCCCAAGTCCCTTCTATTTCATAGGTGAGGAAATTCAGGCTTAGAGAGTTTGCACAACTTGTTCTCCATATCACTGTTGCGGACCTCCCTCCAAGTACTATTCTGATTCCAAAACCTGGAATCTTTATTTCCCATAATCTCACCTCCAAATCTCCGTTAGTGACAGGAAGAACAAAATAGAGGGGGGCATATCTGGATCTAATCATTTCCAAGAAAGCTCCAACTTGACTCTTTCATCGTGAAAATTAAATTAAAAGGGTAAGTATCATTTTAATTGACCCCTTTGTGAAATAGTTATGCAGCATCAAGAAAAAAGGGAAAATACAGTTTTTAAAAACTCTACCAATAATAAGGAGAAATAAGAATAAACCCTTATGTACAGAGAAACACCAATACAGAATAATTCTGATATCTGTTAAACTGGATAGTTAGGAGGAGATTATAGAACCTACATGAATCCCTATTGCTGTGGATTATGGGAGGAGATTTCATAATATTGCTTTTGATTACAGATCTGCAGAGAAAGTTTGAAAAGCAAAAAAATCGAGAGTATACTGCATACTAAGATCCCATTTCAATGAATATTAGACTATATTTGTCAGAAATTCCAATAAAGCCTTCATAATGTCTTAGATATGGCAGATAAGAGCAGTAGATATAAAATATATGAGTATATATCCCAGAGAAAGCCACCAAATGCACTTATTTCACATAAAAAAAGACTAAAAGATAGATGCATTTTATCACAGCCAGTAGGAAATGTTTTGTTCTATAAATAAGTTATTTGATTTGATTCTGTTCCCACTATTTATTTTTAATTAGGGGAAGAAACATTTCCAAATCTAAAAAGCTAAGAATTATCTCTAACTCTTAAGTAACTACATTTAAAATGACTGTATGAGGCTGAGACAGGAGGATCGCAGGTTCGCGGCCAGCCTCAGCTACTTAGTGAAGCCCTCCACAACTTAGTGAGACCCTGTTTCAAAACAAAGAATAAAAAACAGGGCTGGGGGTGTAGCTCGGAGGTAGAATGCCCCTGGGTTCAATCCCCAGTACCGCAAAAGAAATAAAATAAAATGACTGTATGGAATTTCTTTTGCCTTCCCTCTCCATATCTACATCAACACCAAGTCGCTCACCTTTCCACTTGTACTGGTACTTGTGTACCCAGTGCACTCCCACCTTGTGGGGGTGGAAATCTGTTTGGTTCTGTGGATTTGACAAATATTCTTCTTGCTTGCTTTATATGCATTATTTTCAGCACACAGAATACCAGGCAAAGCCTTGCTATAAAGAGCCCTCCAGTTGGGAAGAGCCCGTATGCCCGCGTGCCTGTGCATCTGACTTTACCCAGCAGGATCCAGAGGGTGATGCCAGTCTTGGCAAGTGCCGGCCAGGATTAACATGGTGGCCGCTGGCCAACAGCAACTACATGACAGACCTCTGGGGTCTCACTGACTTCTACTGCATTCGAACAAAGGGCAATATTTGCAGTTTATGGGGCATTTGGGGAAACAAAAGGTGCAAAGCCTGTAAGCATAAAACTTTATAAGTATCTCCCCTCTAAATGAGGAGAGGGAAAACATGGACTTTTAAAATGTTATGCCAGAGCCGGGCATGGTGGCACACACTTGTAATCCCAGTACTTGGGAAGCTGAGACAGGAGGATCCGCAGTTTTAAGGACAGCCTCAGCAAGTAATGAGACTCTCACCAACCTAGCGAGACCCTATTTCAAAATAAAAATAAAATAGGGCTGGGGGTGTAGCTCGGAGGTAGCTCAGAGGTACTGGTTCAATCCCCAGTACCAAAAATAAATATATAAATAAATGTTATATATTCATCATTCACATACTGTCTATGCCCAACATCCATGAATAATTCTCCTGTGACTAATGTTGTGCGTTCTCCCTGTGCATTCTCTATTTCCTTCCTAGAACACTTGAAGGATAAGTTAGAAGAATACATGGCTCGATTTTCTAAAGTGAGGATTGTTCGCACCAAGAAAAGGGAAGGACTCATCCGGACCCGACTCCTAGGGGCATCCATGGCCAGAGGGGAGGTGCTGACGTTCCTGGACTCCCACTGCGAGGTCAACGTGAACTGGCTGCCCCCCCTCCTCAGTGAGTACCGTTGTCACCATGGCACCCTGGGATCCAGCGGGGATGGGGAAGTGCGGTCCTTCAGGGGGAGTGCAAAGTTGCTTCTGTTTAGTTTGTAACCAACAAAAGCTAGTGACCTCTACTGAACCTATAACTTGGGCAGTGGGATCCTTGAATTGTGTCTTAAGCTCTACTGAGGATAAATAGCTAAGAAGCTGAGTAAAAATTGACATTTGGGGCCTGGGGCTGTAGTTCAGTGGTTCAGCACTTACCTAGTATGCACAAGGCCTTGGGTTTAATCCCCAGCACAGCAAAAAAAAAAAAAAAAAAATTAGTTAATTCCAACTGCAATCTAACTTAAGACTTAAAAGGTTTCATTTATCTTACATGTCTTCTTTTATCAGTTATATTCATTGGGTAAGTACTAAAAGGAAAAACTATCCCCCAACTTTTTATGTCATCATTTAATTACAATAAGACATACACACACACACACACACACACACACACACACACACACACTTTAACAGTTATTACAGAACTGTTAAAGATGGAGGGAAGAAAATTATTCAGCCCCAGCATATACTTAAAGTATAAGCATTATGACATTGTCTAAGATTTACTATGTCATTTCTTTTTTGTTATTTCTTTCCACTTCTGGTACAGCCTGGACCCCTAAATATATCACATATTTACATAGAATCCCCTCAAATACTCTGAGATGCTATGTGACATGTCTTAAATGCTCACAATGTGGCTAAGAGGAGAGACACAAGGTGACTGTGTCATATAGCACTGGGACTGTTAGAAACATAAATGAACTGCAAGTAATTCAAATTAGAAAATGTAAGTGTGGCCCAGTTCAAGCTTCAATTTTTTTTAATTATTTTACAATGAAGTCTAGTTGTAGCTATGAAATAAATTGTATGCCTGGAGATAATTCTTTCTAAAAAAATTCTTGATGCAAATATATTACACTCCTTCCTACTCTTCAGATTCTGCCGAATCATCTTTTATCATAAATATATTCCTGGCCTCAGAACTAAAGCCAGTAACAACCGCCTTGACAATAGCTGTCTCAGAAAGAATGATTTGCTATTGACCACTGTGTAGGATTTCAGCTAGAGCCAGCCCAGCTCCATTAGTAAAAAAATGCGGAGAGAAAAATCAATTGAAACTGTATAGGATTTAAAACAGAGACCAACCAGCAATGAACACCCCTCCACACACACACACATACACACAAACCACATCACTGATCCACATAGCCCTGTACAGATGACTGCCCAGCCATCCAAATCAACAGGAATGTTTCAGTCTCCTACAGCCAGAGACTCCTCTGAGCTTTTAATTAAAAGTACCTTGTCCAAGGACATAGCAATTTAGAGCTTCATCAGCAACAGTGAGATTCCCTCAGACCGAATTTGACCTATGTGGTGTTGAATACTCAAGGAAGTCAGCAAAAGGCCTAATTTATTTATGAACCAAAGCAATCCCTAAATGCCAATTATGGACTCTCTGATTGTTCACTGTGAATCTAAGAAACAAAAAAAGAAGAAAGGTTGAAAAAAGAAAAAGAGAATAAGATAAACCCACTCTTTCTCATTAAAGTATTTCATTTCCTGTAGACCTGATGGATAAGAAATGATTCCAGCTCAGGATTGCTATCTTTTTTTATTTTCTTCTATCAGTGTCTTGACACACCATCCAAAATGAAAAAAACAGGCGGAGCCACACAGTTTCTTGGTTCATTTTTCACCTTGGGATTATACCTGAATTTCAATTTCCTATTAAGAGTCTGTTTGTTTGATCCCTGGAAATTGAAATGTAGGCACAAGCCTTGGATGAAAAATTAGTCATGCGGCTTTCACCCTAAGCTAGTACAGCTGGATGAGAGCTGAAAGGAAATTTGAAGGGAAAGTTGACAGTTAATTTAACAGACTCATTCTCTTCGGGTCACCTTGGGACTCCTTGTTGGTCAAGAAACTTGTAAATCAACCTGATTCTGAGTTTGATTGAAGAAGTCACTGAAACCTCAATACTAAAATACCTACAGAGGTGAGAGAAGAAATATTTCCGGCACGGCACTGATGGTCTCCTCTGTCAAAGACATCTCTGGGGAAACACCATTTAGATAAAGATTAAAACCCATTATCAGCCTTGCCCGGGTACAAATGGATGCTTAGAGAGCCCTTGGTGGAGGCTAACGTGAAATAGTGCTGGGGCTCGCTCTGTCTGCTAATTAGCGGACGTGAGATAAAGGTGACCTCGGGGCTCTCTGAGGCTTACCGGGGCCAGGCTAGCTGAAACTGCATACTTTTCCATTCCCCAGCATTCTGAGCTCACCTTACACTCTTTTATTTTCTTCCCATCTCATTTATCACCTTCAACAACACGATGGAATTTAGTTATTGATTACATTTGTTAATTGTTTTTGCTCGATTCCTGAAGACAGTGATTTGTGTGTGTGTGAGGTGTCATTCGCTGCTATATCCTAGAACCTAGAACAGTGACTGGCACATATTTTACTCAATAATTAATTATTGAAATATGAATGAATGAATGAATGAATGAATGAGTGAAAATATTTGTAGATCTGGAGGGGAGATCTTCTACAGGATTTTGTGGTTTCCACATCTTATTTTATCAGCAGAATCAAAATAAAGTCACTTGTTATTATAGCCAATAAAGCCTTTTGCTTCCTGCCCTATGCTTAGGAGAAACTTGTTATGCAAATGTTTCCTTACTGTAACAACTTATCCCTGGCACAGATTTCATTTAATGCTGGATCTCTGGGGAAAATATGACATGAAAATAACCAAACCCCATATTATTTCTAAACGATACCCTTTGTTTAATGTCACATGCCATATCCAAAGGTCTTCCAAATAACAAGAGTGCAGATGTTCATCCTGAAACATTCTGTGTCAGGCAGTATTGGTTTGTTACAATAAATATTGACTAAATGTACATTCTTGGGCAGAAAGATACTTCACACATAGCTATTGTATGTGAGCCACAGTAGGCAAATACCAATTCCTTGTGCTGGCTGTTAATATTATCACAACAACAATATCTACATGGAAATGATGGGTGCTAGAACCAAAAGAAAAAAAATCATCTCTCTGCTACAAGGAGAATGCTGCTGCATTGGCAAACTGGAAATGTCAGGGCTTGGAACTGGACAATTAAGCAAAAGTTGCGTCTTGATGATTGTTTTCAAAAGCAGAATGATGAGCCGGGCATGATGGCACACACCTGTAATCCCAGTACTTGGGAGGCTGAGACAGGAGGATCACCGGTTGGAGGCCAACCTCAGCAACTTAGGTGGGCCCTCAACAACTTAGTGAGACCCTGTTTCAAAACCAAATGGGTAGAATGTCCCTGGGTTCAATCCCCAGTACCACAAAAACAAAGCAAAGCAAACGAAGCTGAGTGAGTGACCCTTGACTAGTTATTTAATTTCTATGGACTCAGTTTCCTCATACATAAATTGGAAATGACAATAATAGCCACCTTACAGGATTGCTAGGAGGATTAGAAATAACATGAGTATAAATTACTTAGTAGTTGCTCAAGAACTAAATAGTAACAGGAGTCAGAGTGGTAGTATCATACCCCCTAAAACTTTTTGGGGTAAGAAAAGATAAAAGGTATATTATGTATAGCTTTGATAAGCAGAGTATGTCTCAAAGAGTGGTGGCAAAATAGGACTGGATAAAATCTCTAGTAAATCTGATAGCAAAGAATTTTGTGTGTGATCTGTCAGCATGTAGGGACAAACAGCCATCACGACCATTGTAAGATTAGAGGCTAGAAAACCCCATAAAGTTAAATATTTACATTTTGGAACCTCCAGAAAGCAGGCCAATATTTTCTCAGCAGACTCTAGCTGTATGCTTGAAGGGACACAAGTACTGTTTATACTCTGTGCATGCTGGATGCGTGCTAAAATGACAGATTGGGGACAGGTCAGAGCAAAACTGTGACAGAGGTAGAGCTAAATGGACCTCCGCGAGTCTCTCTGGGACAGAACTTTCTTAAAGGAAAATACAACAACTCTAATTGTACCTAATCACTGTCCCATCACGTTAAGTCCAATGTTCAGAGATTCCTGCAAAGTGCTCTGGTGACGACCTGGAGCCAAGGCTGCAAGCGTTATGCATTAGGAGGGACCTGCAGGCTTCTCTTTGCTGGAAAATGATAGATGACCTAGGCAGGCATGTCATTTCCTATTTTGTGCTTTCATTTTTCAGACCAAATTGCACTAAACCACAAAACCATCGTGTGTCCCATGATCGATGTCATTGACCACAATCACTTTGGGTATGAGGCACAAGCTGGGGATGCCATGCGAGGAGCCTTCGACTGGGAAATGTACTACAAAAGAATCCCCATCCCTCCAGAGCTCCAGAGAGCAGATCCCAGCGACCCTTTTGAGTGAGTAGCAGCTGAGGGAGGGGCAAGGGAGAGAGGACAGGTAACTCATTCCAGGCGTGTCAAACCTGGGACCCAGGAGGACAATTATCTCTGATAAAATGGAATAAAACAGGTGGTAACAATATGCAAAACGCCAGAGAAAGGTCAGGTCTACACGCTGTAGAAAATTACAAGCTGTGCTGAATACATGGATCAGCCCTACTCAAACTTTGCTAAATACTAGAGAATATGTGTGTAGATAAAAAGAATCAGGAAAATGCACAAATAACAGAAAATACACGGAGAAGGACTGCATGTTCCCCTTTTAGATGTTCTCTTCTCATCTTCAGTTCTGTGAAGTTATTTTTTACTTTCCCCTAAAGGAGTATCGATATTAACTATTTTATTTTTCCTTTATTAGGGACTTTTTTTGTACTGGGGATTGAACCCAGGGGCATTCTACCTCCAAGATACACCCCCAGCCCTATTTTATTTTTTAGTTTGAAACAGGGTCTTGCTAGGTTGCTGAGAATCTCACTAAATTGCTGAGGCTGGTATCAAACCTGCAATCCTCCTCTCTCAGCCTCCCAAGTACTGAGATTACAAGTGTGTGCCATGGCACCTTGCTTTTTCTTTTTTACTGGGGATTAATACAAAATATGAACCAGAACTTAAGCCTACGTTCTACACCCCCTTGAGGATTGTCTATTTATGGTGGAAGACAGTTCTCCTAAGTATAAATATTTCCATAATTTAAATTTAGGAAATGCAACCATAATGATTTAATCCAAAGTAAGTAATCTTTGATAACACTGCCCCTAATTGAAATGCTAGTTAGTGAAAATTTTACAATGGTAACTCATTAAATTAATTTCTACAAAACTAAAGTCTTCCCTTTTTCCATTTTGGACATGAGAATTGCACATTTCAAGACAAAGATAAAATGAAATAAGGCTTACTTTGACAACTATCAGGACAAACCATTAATGGTGAATGATGAAATTTTTCCAACAGTTATCCCAGAGATTGCCCAAGGCATATTATAGCTATTCCACATACTGCACCCTTTGATCTCATTAAAATCTTTATAATTTTAAAACCATTATATATATTTTATTAGTACAAGAAAAATGTCTGTGATCAAGGCTTTGCCCACTCTGTGAGAGTCCATTTAAAATGCATTAAAATCAATATTGTCTTTTCATCAATAATATGGGCTATAAAAGTTTGCAGTAAAGAAACTAACTGAGGACAAAAGCCACTTCTGTGACACTACCGCTACATTCCAATAAACATTTAATAATCCTGAGGAAAATGTTTCCTTCAGTGCTTTGTCGCTAGGAAGATGAACTGGGGAAGCAAAGGGGATTTCAGAAGTCATGTGCCTGATACAATGGGAGAAAAGTCATTTTTTTGTGGGTGAAATGAAACATCCTCATTAAATATCCAGAGTTTCTGGAGTTAGGAATCTTCAGACTCCCAAATGACTAGAAAGTTTTTGAAAAGAAATAACAAAGTACTTTTATTACTCCCTCGCATGCCTTGGCCAAATTTCATAAATATTCAAAACAACTAGAAAAGTTCTTGAGGGATCTACTAACGGAATTTCTAATCAGCATTTGAAGTGGGCCCAGCTGAGAGACACTCCTTTGACTACCCCAAAGGTAACCCTCTCAAAGTCTTGGCAAAGGGGCTGAAAGTGAGATAGATAAGAAGTTAACCTATGTTAACTAGTTGCCTATGTTAACTAGCTTGATGGAGCCATTCCACAATGTGTGCACATCTCAAAACCTGATGTGCACAATAAATGTATACACTTTTTTTAATTTATCACATTAAAAAAATAAAGAAGCGGGCATGGTGGCACACGCCTGTAATCCTGGTACTAGAGGGGCTGAGACAGGAGGATCACAGGTTCCAGACCAGTCTCAGCAACTTAGCAAGACCCTGTTTCAAAATAAAAAAATAAAAAGGGCTAGGGTTGTAGAACGCCCCTGGGTTAAATCCCCAGTACCACAAAATTACTTAATTAATTAATTAAAAATTGTTTCAAATGTTAAAAAAAAAAGGTGGAAGGGGGTGAATGTGAATACTAAAGTTCATAGAGGGCAGCCGACAGTTGAATGGCCACTGTGCAGTTGCTGCCGTCCTCGATGACCATGTTTGAAGGGCCAGAACTCGTCCACGGTGACTTTCGAAATACTGTACTAGTGAGTGATTATACGGACCTTTGGTTTTACTTCCACTATGATAAAGTGGGGCCCTGCTTTCTGAAACGGTGGGATCAAAACACTACCAAAAGAAAGCGTGCATGGTGCCTGCACTGACAGTCAGATGTCTGGGAGGCAGACCCTGGCTGTGGCTAGCACGAGACGGAGCACTTTGCTCACCCCCAGCGCTGACCGCACTGGTGACTTCCTGAATTAGATTACCACTTGCTCCTGTCACCTACTTAGGCGGCTGCTGTCGTGTCAAAAATTGCATCGGTCCATTGAATATTACGGTCTTCCTGCTTTAAGTCCCTTTGATTCCTAGGATGTGGACACTTTAGCCTTTTGTAATAAATGTAACTTCCAGGAGGTGTCCGCTTTGATCTTTAAAACGGCATTTCCCTCCTGATAATGAAAGAATACCCGAGTGCTCTGAGCAGTGCATCCGCAGTCCCATTATCGCAGCAGAAGCCGGAATGTGCTCATCGACAGCTGAGCTTTGGGCTAAAACTTGCTTCTCTAGATGCAAAGCGTCAAGATACACAGAACCAACAGGGTCCAGCCATATAGCTCTCCCAAAGTCTTTCATGTTTCAAGAGGCTGCAGGGATGTGTGATTTTCTGTGGCAAGATAGGGAGAGGGGGCTGGGGACTCAGGGAGGGAGGAATGATGGAGGAATATGTAAGTGTATTGCAAAGCCCTGGACTTTTTGTACAATATATATGCAAATACTATCTTTCTATAGCAAGTTTATCAGATGTCCTAGTAACAAGCCCTGAGTTCTCTCATTTGTTCTGCCATTGTTTGAGTTTTCAGTGACTATTGACCAAAGCCATGTTATTCACTCTGAAAAATCCTATGAAATGAGTGGGACATGATCAGTATTTAATTATTAATTAATTGAACTGAGTTGAATTAGAATTTTCAGATTATTATACTGGTACATAATCATGTGTTATTTCTCAAATATTCAATTTCGGTTATAATGCATGTATGATCCTGGGGTAGGGTATAAACTGTATTTCTTAATATAGGTCACACAATCAAAAGAATTAAAAATCTACCAACTTTCCAAACTAGAAAACAAGACCATCAGTGATCTGACCAGGAAAAAAAAAAGGAACTCATGGATAACTTTGAGCAAAGGAATCTAGTTTTCAGAAATATTGCTCCTCGAATATAAGAGAAATTATAACATTTGTGGTTCCAATTATTATATGCAGTCATAATTCTGATTGGATTGCATTGCATTGGATTGGATTAGATTTGATGCATTTAAGAAATATTTTTGTAGTTTGATTAAAGAGAAATGCAATGTCCCCTTTTTCTGGGGACTTATACAGTGGAATGTATGCTTTTAGGAAATCATTGTTATTCATGACTTTTCAAAGGTTTCCTCATTCCTGAATCCTCTTGAATGCGAAGTGCTTAAGAATGTAGTGCCTTTCTGTGTGACTAAACATGATATGCTCATTTAGTCCTAATGACAAAGAGAAAGATGTCTGTTTGCTGTCTGACCAGTAACTTACTTCTTCAACCTTATCTCAGCATCTAATGGTTTAGAAAGAACCCAAAGATATGGTTTTGCCAAATGTCCATGCCAATGCAATATCCAAGACAGTGTCCAGCTTCTGCTTGAACTCCTCAAGAAAGTAATTTTGCAGCCTCAAAAGACAGTCCATTCCAATAGACATATGGACAGAAACCTTTCCCTTTGCATTAAGAAAACCCTGCCTCCTGATCCCCAGTTGTCCTACTTGAGATGCAAGGAATGTCTAATATGTCTTCAATGACAAAGCTGTTAAAAGAATTTGAAAACAGCTGCCGTGCCTATGCCTCCTAGGGGAGAAAAAAAGAAAAGAAATTTCTTTCTTTTCTTGGCTAAATATTTCCTCTTCTATCACCATGTCTTCCAGGTCTTCCAGAATCCTATAAAAGTCGTACTTGTTGATAAAACTGTTCAGTAAATATAAATTCACTGCATATTGCAATCTCGCCCATGTTTCTCCAACTTGTCAACTAAGATAGCATGAAATACTCCATCCAACATATCAGGGAGTCAGGTCCTAAAATATGATTCTGTGTCATCCATAAAAATAAAGTTAATTTACGGGGACTCTGCACTGGTTCCAAGAGATCATGCTTCCTTTTCCTAAGTACTCACAATCAATTCAGTAGTTCATCCAATTTTGCAGGTTCACTGTATTTTTCAAAATCCACCTCTATCCTGTCTTCAAAATGTGGAGAAATTACTTTTCTACTGCCAATCTTCTTGAGGTCTCCACAGATCCTCAGAGACTGCCAAAACTTGAAGTTCTGACCATCATGGATGGAATTCTAGTATCCAACCACTAGTGAGAACTGACATCTATATTCTACCTATACATGTTATCAATTTTCAAAATATCAAAACTAAGGATATCTATAGTGAGAAGGAAAAATTTGTGGGCTACAAATATCTATTTATTCGCTCAGAAACCCCTATATCCACAAGCATATTGCTTTGAAATCAGTTACCCCTCATCTAGGGCTAGTATCTGCCTAGTAATGTTTCCAGACACACATAGCAATATAGGAGATCCCCGAAAGGACTAAGGGACAACCATGGGATCCTTGTGAACTGGTTCCACAGTCCAAAATGTGAATCCTAGCCCAAGCTAAAATGAATGAAATGCTACTTCTCTATTACAGAAAGTTGCATGAAAGTAGAATGCCTTCCAAAAATTTACTTGCAGGCTCTTCCTTTATTCTTTGAGGGACAAAGTAGAAAACTTGTTGACTTTCTTTCTCATAAAAGAGTATGAGGAAGTATTCATGCCTATGCTGTGTAAAAGTCTGTGCTTACTGGATAACAAAAATTTCTGCTACACTTACACCTAGAACAGAGTCAGGAAAAAAAATGTGCAAACAATCATAAATTCATCAAGCTAGAAGAAATCTTAGACATGACTCAGCCTCTCATTTTTATAGACACCTAGGTTATAGAGTCTAAGTGACTTATTCAGTGTCACAAGTAATAAATTCAGTGGATACCACCAGGGTCTGAGGTTCTGCCTCAGCAGTCCATACTGCTCTTTCTTTTACACCATGATAGTAGGGAGGAAATCAATAGTTGTTGAAGGTCTGCTGCTCTGAGTCAGAAACTGGGCTAGGAAATTTACATATATTGCTAACTCATTTGATACTTATTCCAAGCCTATGAAATAAATAATACTGTCCACATTTTTATAAATGAGTTGGTTAAGGCTCCTAAAAACTAAGCAAATTTCTAAAGTGGGGTTGTTGTTGTTGTTTGTTTGTTTCTAGGGATTGAACCCAAGGGCATTCTACCCCAAAACCATATCCCCAGCCCTTTTTTAACATTTTATTTTGAAATATGGTCTTGCTAAGTTGCTGAAGGTCTCCCTAATTTGCCAAGGCTGGTCTGTAACCCATGATTCTTCTGTCTTGACCTACCAAGGACTGGAAATACTGCCACTGCCCAACTAGTTTTCCAAAGTTTATACAGCAAATTGGAATAAGAACCCAGAGCTAAAGAGTCCCTTGATTCCCTAGAAATGTCCCCTTCTCTTTCTACTCAGAGAAGATGCATTCTCTAGCACTGCTTGGGGAACAACCATGGTGAAGTAGAAAACAAAGTTTTCAGGGAGTCCACCAGCTTCTTTCCCAAATACAACAATGCTGTTATAAATGGATATCGCAAAGCCAAAAGCATCACTGGCCTTCACAATCCTCCCAGCAAATCATGGTGAAGAGCTGTCCAGGGCATGGTTAAACAGTCACTCCAGGGCTGCCTCATGCTGGTAGGTTGAGCCTTGTCAAGGGTGCTCAGCAGGCGGCATGGATGAGGCTGTGACCTAGCCAGCTCTCTGCTCTCAAGACCCTGGGCCCAGGGTGCAACTGACTAGCCTGGAAGACAGGGGGCTCTTTCTCTTTGATGGGCATGAAGCTTCACTTCATTAATGCAAAGAAGAGAACATCAGATTGAGCATCAACTTATATGAATCTGAGAATGAACCACTAGCCTTTAGTAGAACATTATTGATTAACTAACATTCAAAATTTTAGCCTTCCACGGAGGAAAATTGCAGTGAGGGATGGGGGCACTTTAGTGTACTCAGAAATTGAAGAGAAAGATAATCTCCTCTACTCAAAACTCTTTCCATATGGGTTTTGACCCAATATTAGTAAACCCGAATTTAATCAAAATCCGAAAAGCATGAAATTGACTCCCCGTGGAAAACCAAACTGGTCAAACTTTGAATTTAATGTAGAATTTAAGTCAGAACTGGGGGAAATGGGAGGGAAGGAGAAGGAAACAAACTGGTGCACAGGATGGACATACACAAAGATATCAAAGTCTATGATATCTGAAAATGGGAAGAAGGGAGGGGAGAGTCAGAGGGGGTGGGAATTGGGGAGGGCTAATTGACCGATGAGTGCATGTATACATCAACCACCCTAAAATCCTTCAAGATGTATGAATTCAATGCACTAATAAAATAATAAAAAAGAAAAAAATAATAAAATAAAATAAATAAAATAAAATAAATTCAGAAGGATGACTTTGGTAGTCTTCCCCACTTTCACCTCGCAGTTGAATTGGATACTGTTTATCTCCCCCTTTTTCTGTCCATCCCATACTGTGCTACCTTTGAAGTCTAGAGTTTCAGTTTGGTAGAGTGGGAAAAGTTTGTTTATGTCCTATTTCTCAGACCACATCAAAATATTCTCATACATTTTGCTGTGCTGGGTGTGGTGTTACACACCTGTAATCCCAGCACTAGGAAGGCTGAGACAGAAGAATTTCAGGTTCAAGGCCAGCCTCAACAACTTAGCAAGGCCCTCAGCAACTCAGCGAGACCCTGTTTCAAAAAAATAAAATAGGGCCAGGAAGGTAGCTCAGAGGTAGAATACCCCTGAGTTCAACCTCCAGGACCACACACACACACACACACACACACACACACACACACATACACACACAAATGCTGTGAACTTTAAGCAGTTGCTTCCAAATCTTGGCCCCTTTTTCCTCAAAAAATCAAATTGACATATACAAACTGCCATAAAATTTGCTTCCTTGGCCTCAACCTCCAACCACATAATTCTCTGATTGAAGCTTTGGAATGTTAGTCCTGAACTTTGGAGAGGATTAGAGTAAACATTCAGCAATTTAGTCTAGAGATGAGTTCCAGGAGAGTGAAATGGGACTGGGCTCTCCACAACTTTAGCCACAGGTCTTGTCTAACCTTCACATTATCTCAGAAGCCCCTCAATCTGTCCAAATACTCTGTTTCATTAAGCCTATGTAGTATGTGATATAAAAATTAGCATTTGCCAATCACTTTTACAGTATGTAAAGCTCTTTACTATATTATCTAACTGGCCCCTTTTAGTAATCCTTTGGGGTAAGTCAAGCAGTTATTGTTATTTTTCTACTTTTATAAATAAAAGGAGTAAGAACTACAAGGAAATTAAGTGACTACCACAACTTAATAAGAGGCTAACTCAGGACTCAAATTAATGTGTTCATTCATTCATTCAGACTCCAAACCTCAGGTTTAATCAATAATCTCATAGGACTCGAATCAATGCCTTCTTTCATTCATTCAGACCTTAAGTCCTGAGGTTAATCAATATTTTTTTTACCTCTCCTTTGATGAGAAACTTAGACATCCATTAAGGGAAGTAGTTTTGTCAATTAATGTTTCATAGTGAGCCTATAATAATGAGAGGAGGAAAGGAAACAGATTGTCTCATTCCTGTGCTGCATTCCTATCATGAGACTAAACTAGAACTGATAGGTTGGAAATGTCAGCCTTCAGTTACTTACTAATGAAGGAAAATGTCAACAATGCCAGTTTCTGGTCTGTTTATAACAAGATCTCATTCAATACTTGACAACCCCAAAAGAACAAAAATATTTAGGGAAAAAATGTTGTCACCCTTGTAAGTGGTGTCCTAATCTACAGAGGGTGAGAATAAAGGAGCAGAAATGGCTTGTGTGTCTAAAAACTGATAAAAATATTGAATAAAGTCAATCTCCCTCAAAACCCCAGAATGAAACCCTAATGAAGATTCTTTTTTTCAATGTAAAGTAAAATGCTATTGCATAGACAGAGATGCTCCAAAGGGAAATTGCTAATTACCCATCCTCTTCAGAGCCCCCTTGTCTGCTCTAGCCTCCAGACTCCAGGGGAATCCCATCTGATAAACAGTTCTCACCAAGGGATTACAACAATCTCTCTTCCTTCATCAGGGTCTGCTCACCAGCTCACCAGAAACAACTCTTTGGTTCTTCTCTCATCCAGGGTGTATGATCTTTACCTCAACAGGATGCTCCCTATTACTTTCTCCTTCCTTTAGCATGCAGAATAATATTAATAAAGTCAATTCCTAAATTACTAATCGCTGCCATTATTTCCTGGTGCCTCCCTGATCCCCTCATTTGTCCTGGTCTCTTGAGCTTTATTAGTTTCTGGGACAGCTTTGGTCTTGAGACCCTTCTTTCTGGTTTCTGACTTTTGAGCTTCTTTTTTCTGCCACCACTCTCTCTCTAAGCGTCACAACTGTAAGAGGCCTGATATGTTAGGATCTTTTAAAAGAAGGGGAGTCCTATTCCTCCATCCTGGGAGAGATTTTTACTCCTGTATACCAGCCCTCCAGTCCGTGGTCTCAATGGATCTCCAGAACCCCCTACCATCTTCTATGCAAACCTTTCCATGTCTTTTGTTCTTACTACCCCCATCTTTGTCTCTTTGGTAGCCTCTCCTCTTGAATACTGCACTTCTGGCTCTCATTCCTGGACATACTTTGCTACTGCCATGTTAGTTAGCCCATCCATGGTCAAGCTAGGGCCTGAATTCCTCATCCCATGCCCTCTGGAGTAAAATCAACCAATCAACTCTAGACCACTAGTACCATCCAATAGTTATCAATAAAACCATACCACTGAAGACCTAGCAATGGCTCCCTCTATGTTGAAAAATCACAGGGCTCACAAACTTGTATTAATGACCAATGACTATTTTTGTTGTCCACTAACCTGCTTGCTTGGCCATTACCTACTTTCCTTTACTTCCCATACTGGTGTCCTGAATCTCTCTAATATCTGTCGACTCTCTGCTTTGTCCCTTCCTTACTCTCAAGATGTGACTTGACTCCACATACATTCACTCCTTATCTGGACTGTTTTGGGGGTTCTGTGCTCTAGGATATGATCATACTGTGTTCAAATCTCCTCTTTCTGGCTTCCCGGACTTCTTTAATTAACACGTTGTTTGCATTTAGCTAAGGAGTAAAACACCATGGAAATATTGTTGCAGCGCCCTTCCCTGTACCTAAGGTTTGGCAATGCTTACTCTGCCCAATGTAACATCATATCAGAGCACAGCAGAATTTAACAGACTATTCTGCCTTTCCATCAAATTTCACCTTCTCTCCCAGCAGAAAGGAATCATACACGCAAGGCCTGCTGTATTTAGCTTTATTTTCTCTCCTGATGTTTCATTGCTAAGATATCTGCTCCAGCTCTGCTATCCTCTTTTCTTTCCTACTCAACTCAACAACTCTTTTTTATTCTTCTTCTGTTTGTTGCTAACATTGACACTAGAATGTAAACTCCATAAGAGCAGGGAGAGCTATTTCACTCACTCTATTCAGGACTGTATCACCAGCACCTAGTGGCTACACATAATAGGTGCTCAATGAATATTTAGTGGACAAGCAAAATAAATATGAAGTTCAGGAGAAACAGTACTCACATGAGTCTGTGTGTATCTGAAGGATAGATGACAGGCTCTCTGAAAAGGATACCAGCTAAGGAAAACACTATGACTGACAAGACTGAGCACAATATTTGTAGGCTGTCACCGTAGACCAGGCTGAGAAGAGCATAGACTCTTACAAAGGAGTGGTGGAAAATGAAGAAACAAAGGAGATTACAGAAGGCCTTTATTCTGTATGTAAAAGAAAGAAAGATGGGCAAAAACAAGCAGAAATCCTTTCTGGAGTCATTTACATTATGAATGACAATTAAGATCATTTTTAAAACCAAAATCTAGGAGACACATCTTTTAAAAGGAGGGTAAATCTTAACTGGAATGATATTGACCTTTCTGTCTTGTCCATTTCTAACACCAAAATGCTATAAGAATCAAGAGCTGTCAGGATTCTAGCTTGTAAATTGCTTCAAATTGTTTGTAGAGGACGCAGATATATATATAAATAACAGGAGTGAGAAGGAGGCAGAGCTTGGTTTTGATTCTATGCTGATGTCTTCTGGGGGGGTGCTCAGGATCACACATGGCAGTAGGTGACATCGTGCTCAGAAAAAGAGTCCTGTGTATGACTGAAAGAAAAAAAAAAGGACTTCAGGAGGCAACCCCCTGTCTCAATCCTCTAACAAAATTAGAGCAAAAATAAAAACAAATCATAAAATAGTAAAATGCATACTCTTCTGGATGTAATTGAAATGAATGTTTTAGGGAAGTAATATACTTTTTTCTTTGCTTATCTGTGATTGGATGATTAGTCTTTATTATTTGTGGCTTAGATTATTTATTCAGCTCTAAGGCCAGTATCTACAGTGAAGCTACATCCACAGAAGCATTGGTTTGGCTAAGACCATCATTCCTTCCTTCAAGGAAATAATCAAGCAGTGGCTATGAAGCCAAAGGCAGGGATAAGAATATATTTTTGTTTGTTTGTTTGTTTGTTTAATGCTTTTCTGAAATAGATCCATCTAGAAATAAGTTTAAGAAAAAAATGTGTTTTTGTTTCTTGGAGTAACAAAGTTGGAGAAAGTGAGCTCCTGAGGGAGGGAGATTATACATAGCATGATTTATGGAAAGATGAAGGCCCAGGCCTTCTGTCTGTAGGGAGGCTGTGATGCTGGCTGGAGGTGAAGATGGATGCTGCAACTGGAGGTTTCTGATCCAAAAGTGACTTTGAGGGCATCTTCCAGTGCTAATCTTCTTTAGTTATAGAACCCTGTGGCAATGTCAAGATGCTTGCTGCCTCCATACTCCCTCCTACACAATAGCTTGTCCTTCCAACAGTAAGAACTAGAATGGAAGACAAAAGCTCTGCCTAGGTACTGCCGGTGTACCTCAGATGAGCCAGGGTGTAGGTGGGGGGCAGGAGACCCACAAAGCCAGGATCTTCCAGGCTGCAAAGATGGGTTGCAAGACTTATCCCTGGCCCTCCAGAGGTGGTACACTGAGGGAGAAACTGTGTAAAATGAAGGGGAAGGTAAAAATATAAGTGAGAAGAAGAGTAAGTATGTCACAAGCCAGAAGAGACGAAGTGGGCCTGAATGCTGTCTAAGTAGAGGCAAATGGGAGGAAGCTGTGAAGAGCAAGAGAAAATTGGGCTCTGCGTTTATATAAGGCCAATGTGGGACCAGGCGATCTTTGCCTCCTCTTCCCCACAACATATCCCTCATCAATTCTACAAATTTAAAAGTTAGTGAAGAACACAGGCAGCCAGGCATGGTGATGCACTTCTGTAATCCCAGTAGTTGGGAGGCTGAGACAGGAGGATTGCAGGTTTAAGGCCAGAATCAGCAACCTAGGGAGGCCCTCAGCAACTTAATGAGACACTGTTTCAAATAAAAAAAAAAAAGAACAATAGGGCCAGGGGTGTAGCTCAGAGACAGAATGCCCCTAGGTTCAATCCCCAGTACCACAAAAAAGAAAAAAGAAAATGAACAGGTTTGCTAAATATTTTCCTTTGCTTAACACTGCTCAAATAATTAAATTTTAACAATTGTAGTAATAGAAATCATCTCATGGAAAATAATTCTAGCATATGTAGCGAGCTTCAAAACTACAGTTATAACTCAAGTGGGCACAATGCAACTTTCTTTATCTTTCTAACTGAACTCCACAGAGCCCCGGAGTTCAGTTTCCAGTGTGAGCAGCAGGCTGGCTCTGAACATTCAGGGCCCAGAGCAAGAGTACAAATGAAGGCCCAGGTGGCACATGTCTACATACTTAGAAGTTATAAATCAACTTAGCCAAACACTGAATTTTGTTCTGTCCCCCTACCTTGATAAATATACCTTCACACAATCCAGAAAGCCAGGTTCGTGTAGAGAATTTCCCCTTAGCTTGCTATAGCTGCTTACGGCAGTGTAGGGCTGTACAGCAGTTCGCCCACCCCACTTCTCTTCACACTTGTTCTACTTGCACCCCGAGAGCATACGCAGACGGACAGCAAAGCCCACAGATCTAACTCCATTCACAAAAATAGCCATTCTTTGGTCAACTCTCAGCCCTAAGGGTATAAATTCCAAATCACAGGAGGCCAGCTCCAGAAAACAGAACCAAAGAAGAAAAAATCCCAAGCTTTGGAAGCAAACTCAGAACCTTTTGTGCAGCAAATAACACAGTCTCCAGCACCCACTTTAAAAAGGTGTGCCGCCTCCAGTGGGCGTGTCTCTTTAGGCTCTAGGACTCCCCCTTGTGGGGAGGGGAACATCCAAAGCACATCAGAGCACAGGCCCTCTTTCCTAAATCTGAAGTCGCCAACAGCAGCAAGTCCTTGATCTGACCAATTCAAAACATAGTCGTCCCTTGGGACCTAAGAGATTGATTCCCTCCACCAACACTAACTTCTGGATGCGCAAGTACCTTACATAAAATGGTTAATTATTTTCATAGAACCTACACCTATCCTCCTGTGGCAGTTTGGATTTAGAATGTCCCCCAAGTCCTCATGAAAACAAGGTAGCAACGTTGGAAGCA
Organism: Glis glis; assembly: GCA_004027185.1. Taxonomy (NCBI): domain Eukaryota; kingdom Metazoa; phylum Chordata; class Mammalia; order Rodentia; family Gliridae; genus Glis; species Glis glis. The sequence goes on along the minus strand of PVJS01023219.1, from coordinate 5,207 downwards.
GGGCTTGGCTGCTCAGGAGGGTTCCCTGGGGGTGTCGCCTTGAGGATTATATAAGGTCCTCTCCTCCCCCGATCTCACTTGCTTCTGGCCTCCATATGTAAGAGCAGAGCCTCACTCTCTCCCTCTCTCTGCTTCCTGCCGCCATGCCCTGAGCTCCACAGACCTGACCTCACATGGACTGAACCCTGAAATCTCCCAAAAAACTGTGACCAAATAAATTTCCCTTCCTCTAAATTGTGTGATCAGTCATTTTGAATTATTGCCGTGAGAATGGTGACTGAGACACCTCCTATATACTTTAACCCATTGTCCCAGATGTGGAACACCCCCCAAAAAAGTATAAAAAGATAATGTAATTATCTATAAAATTATGTAATAAAAATAAGAGTATCATTGTATTATAAAGACTATGAATTATACAGAATAACATTAATATCAATTTTTAATATATCTAAGCTCTATTTTTTTTTTTTTTGCGGTACCGGGGATTGAACCCAGGGGCATTCTACCTCCGCGCTATGCCCCCGGCCCTATATTTTATACTTTATTTTGAAACCGGGTTTCATGAAGTTGCGGAGGGCCTCACTAAGTAGAGAGAGAGAGACAGAGAGACAGAGAGAGAGAGAGAGAGAGCTGAGGCTGGCCACAACCCGGATCCTCCAGTCTCTGCCTCCCAAAGTACTGGGATTACAAGCGTGCGCCACCACGCCCGGCTTATCTAAGCTCTAGATTATGATTTTTATGGTAAGCTTAAATGCACCTGTGTCAATTTCATTGAAATATGTGCAGAATTAGAAACTTGGGATTTAACCAAGTTTTCCATTTTGCAAAAACAGTAAATATTTAAATATTATTTTAAAGTTAGCACAAGTGGTATATTTGTTGCTCAATCTAAGTTTTTATGTGTTCCATACCTGGGCCAATGGGACAAAATGGGCTAGTGGGTTAAATCATCTCTAAATTACTTATAATACCTAGTACTACATAAGTGCTGTGTAAATAGTTGTTACACTGTCTTGTTTAGGGAAAAATAACAAGGAAAGAAGTCTGTATGTGTTCAGTGAAGATGCATTTTTCCTCTGAATCTTTTTTTTATCTGTGGTTGGTTGACTTTGTGGATGTAGAACACACAGATAAGAGAGTCAACTTTGTATTTGTTGCAATCTAGAACTTGAACTCTTAAAGGTAAATTCTCAGTAAATTACCCATTCAAGTTCAGTCAGCTCAAGAATTCCTAACTGCTGTGCTCAAGTTTCTTCCATCCTCCCCCCTGTCCAGCATTATATCATGATACTGCAGAAAGTTCCCAACGCTGGGAGGGAACATTTGCAACTTCATCTTTCTCAACTCACTTCATCTGGGCTTAGATTGAACACAGCTCAGATTGAACACAGCAGAATTTTTCTTTTTGGGGGGGATACTGGGGATTAAACCCAGGAGCATTCTACCTCTGAGCTCCACCCCCAGCCCTTTCTAGGGCTGTGTAAAAAAAAAAATAGGGCTGCCATAAAAAAAATTTTAAATCAACACAAACTGGGTGTTTAATGCACACTAGATCTATTGTCTCACAAGGTTGGGACACCAAGAAGTCTAAAGCCAAGATGCCCACAGAACCTTGCTCCCTCTGAAGTGTGGAGAAGAGTCTGTCCCAAGTCTCTCTCCTGGCTTCTCAGAGCCTCGTGCTTCTTTTGGTTTGTAGATGCCTCACTCTGGCCTGCCTGTGTGTCTTCACATCATCTTCCCTGTGTATGTGCATGAGATGGAACCTAAGAGAGAAAAGTCATAAGAGAAATGAATGCAAGACATTCACCATCCACAGAGATGTGAACTTAGAAGCAGAAAACAGATGTAGGAGGCAAAGAGAATCAGAGCTCACATCCATACGAATATCAGCACAGAGCATGTCTGCCTGTCCCTGACTGTGTCTCTACTACTTCAAATAGTGACTGCTGATAGTGGGTACTCAATAAATATTTGTTGGGTGAAAAAAATGAGTATGGAGTCAGTATTTGCAAAGGAACCCTATGCTAGTTCTTTTTTTTTTTCCACCCAGCCTTTGGGACCTCATTACTTCTGAGGTTCTGGCACCTGTTACCTACTTTTGACCAGCACAATGGGGGAAAAATTTTTAAACATTTATTAGAAGGTAAATGGAAATGCTGGGTCTAGGATTCACAGTGGGGAGACTCTTCTTGCCTCTAGAATGAGAAAATGTGCCAGAGAAGTTCAAATGTGTATTTATTCACAAGAAAATTAGAATCACATAAATTGTAACCATTTTTAGTTGTGACTAAGCATTTTACTACTCATTGACTTTTCAGATAGGAAAAAAAATAATACATACATCGTCTAAGTAATAGATTCCTGACTTGCTGCTCTGCTTCTAATCTGCTTCTTGATATGTAAAATTTTAACTAGGCACATCCTGCAGACTACTTCTTGGCCTCTCAGACATATAATTCATCATGATCTGATTAGTACTTTCTTCCAGTTTTATTTGAGAAATTCTCTAGAAGTTATGGACAATTAAACAAAATCTGAGAAAGTAAATTAAAGAAGTCTAATTCTGCAAACAGTGCTGAGTCTGGAAAATAAACTATAATTCAGAAAGGCTAAAATAACTCTTGGAATGATGATATTCCCATAAATATACATGTCTAGAATACACACATGAAAATAAATTCTACAAGAATTTTTCTCAACCGAAGTCATATCATAGGCCAAATAATCTTATTTAACTAACATAATATAGGGAATTAAATATAGCAACTAAACATTCATGCAGACTAATGTGTGTACTAAAATAGCCAAAGGTAATTTTTCTTAGACTCTCCTTTGTTTTATACTTTTGACATGTCAGGATTAAGGGATTTCTTAAATATCACTGAAGATAAAATTTCTTACTTGACAAAACATTTAAGAATGACTGGCAGTGAAAACATGACCAATAGATCAAATATTTAGAAAGACCCTATTTTTTATTTTAAAATTATTATAGAAAGCTAACCCAGAATGGGACTGATAGATGTCCCCGAGATGCTGAAAGGAACCAGAAATACAAGGCCTTGGCTCAAGCTTTCTTTTGGGTTGCACTGCCACCTGCTGGATGGAAGGGTGAATTGTTTTAAAAGAATGGAAAAGGTCAAAATCCTTGTTTTTGCAAATGAGGTTTTGACTCTTAAAGGTAATGTGCACTGTGCATCAAGACGAATCACATGCAGGTGGAATTCCAAGAGCATCCTGAGTTGAATAAAGTTGAAATAAACCCTGACTGTAAAATCACCAAATTGCCGCACTGTGGCATTGTTGATAGGTGAATAGATGTATTGACAGACAAAATCCCTCTGATACCTCCTCTAACTCCTGTTAAAAGGAGTGCAACATAGCTCTCCATTATGTATGACATGGGGACAGAAGAAAAGATAGGTCACAGAAATTGTCAAGGGTAGTTTGGAGCAATGGCTGGTGCATGTATATTTCAATCACACTAAGCCTAGTATGATGTATGGTTATAATGCACCAATAAAAGTATACTTTAAAAAAGAAACAAACATGAACAGAAAATAAGGTTTGAAATTTAAAAGCAGGGGTTCATTTATTTACTATGTAAATAGTGGGCTCCTGCTGCGAAGTCTTGGGAGCTGCAGTGATGCACAGTGGCGTAGAGCCTGAGCATAGGAGTGGTGAAGGAAAGCCCTGTGTCTGCTCTCATTCTGTCTGGTGGGATAGATGGGGATAAAAAACAACTGCCTACAACATACCAAATGGATGCTTTGACAACCTGCTCTGGATTGGTCTGCCAGAAGGAACCGGGTCAGAGCAAAGTGGAGAGGATGGGTCAGGAAAGGCCTCAGAAAGGTGAGATTTGGCCTACACTTGGGAAGATCAGCACAAAAATAGAAAAAGCAAAAAATAAAGTAAAAAAGAAATGTGGTGGGAGACTCCAGGAAAAGAAAGGAAAGAAAGAAGAATAAATGGCTTCCGGGGGAAGGAAAGGAAACCAGGCAAAAGCATGAAAGAGGAAAAGGTCAGGGCTGGCAACAGGACTGGATGCTGGCTCCAGCTGAGTCAAAAGGGCGTTGCTATGGATTGCTTGTGTTCCCCCCAAATTCCTACGTTGAAGCCTGAATCTGCAAGGTGAAGGAGGCGGGGGCTTTGTAGATAATTAAGCCATTACGGGGGAGCTGTCATGGGTGGGATTAGAACCCTCAGTGAGGAGATGAAGACACCAGAGCTCCCTGCATCTCTGCTATGTGAGGACCTGCACAGGCTGCAACCTGGAAGAAGCCCTCACTAGAACCCTCCATCTAGCACACTGATCCCAGACCTCCAGCCTCCAGGACTGTGAGAAATAAATCTCTGTTGTTTATAAGCCATGTAGCCTACGGTGCTTTGTTAGAGCTGCCAGAACTAACTGAGACAGGCCCTGAGCCTTGTGTTTCCCTGAAGCAACAGGAGCTGGTGCAGGATTTCAGCACCATGGCCAGGAGCTGGTGCAGGATTTCAGCACCATGGCCAGAGCCCAGCACCTCTGCTCACTAATTTGTAATCTCAGGGAAGTAACTCTGGACCCTGGGCTCCTGGACAAAACACAATTAAGTGGCAGGATCAAGATTTGTATCTAGATCTTTCTAACTCCACTCTCCACCACAGCACAGAGACTCGTATTAATATCTATAAATATCTAAAATACAAAATCAATAATGCCAAAAATCTGCCTGTTTCAGAGAACACTGCGGGGTGATTGTGGAAAGTTGATGACTTCCTCCTAGATCTTCAACAAAGCTGAATTGGAATTTTTAACAGAAATAGTGTGTGTGGTGCCACCAATTCTCATCAGATATATTAGTAGAATGCTAAAATATTTTTTTTTATGCTTGAGTCAATTTATTACAAGAAATTCAGGAAAATCTAATGGAAGGAAAAAAACTAAAACAAAACAATCTCAGGATTTTCCAGTAAATACTTAGACTTTGACTACCCAGGCTGCACAGTGCCTTCCTTTGAGTTTTTTTTTAACTTTTTATGTTCATTTATTGGTGCATTGTAAATTATAATTATACATTTTGATATATGTCAGGGTATGAACATCATACATGCACACATTGCACATTTAGCCCTCCCTCCAATTCCACCCTATTCCCTCCCCCTTCCCTCCCTTTCATGCTCCAGATAGTGATTGAGTCTTATAGGTTTGTGTATGTACA
>PVJS01023218.1:0-29811 GCA_004027185.1 Glis glis | reverse complement strand
AAAAAAAAAAAAAAAAAAGAATAAAAAATAGGGCTGGGGGTGTAGCTCAGAGGTAGAATGTCCCTGGGTTCAATCCCCAGTACTGCATAAAAAAGAAAAGAAATGTAAGTTTAAAAAAAGATGAGCTTTATATTGAATAAAATCAGATGAACTAGGTAGAGTATCAGAGAAATAGATCTGTCATTTGAGTTTTCCTCTGTATTGTCCGTCACTCACAAAATGCAGGGATGAATCTTGCTAGCGTAAAAGTAGAACAGTGAGGCAGAATCTTGATCCTTGTAAGGTTTTGATGCCCCTGGAGTAAGAAAACAGAGAAGCCTGGTGTGGTGGTGCATGCTTGTAATCCCAGTTCTTGGGAGGCTGAGACAGGAAGATAGCAGGTTCGCAGCCAGCCTCAGCTATTTAGCAATGTAGTGAGACCCTGTTTCAAAATAAAGAATAAAAAATAGGGCTGGGGGCATAGCTTGGACGTAGAATGCCCCTGGGTTCAATCCCCAGAACCAAAACAACAACAACAACAACAAAAACAAAGAAAAAACAAAACCCAGAGACCACTGATTACAGAAAGGGAAAAGACTGCCTCAAATCTCCAGGTAGGAATTCATGGCAACATCTTCTAGGTAAGTCCTACTAAATGCGGAATTCTCTGCTGGCTTGAGAAAGGGACATGAGTCCCTAAGAGTCTTCTCTGCTGTTTGCTGTGGTGTGAGCAGAGGAAAAGAGTTTTCCCACAAAACACACTCTAAACGTATGTATATCCAAGCTACTGTGAACCCAACTGGATTTTTAGGTTAAAAGTTCAATTAAAATAATGTACTTAGGGACACCTGTGATATACAAATTAGAAAACCAGTGGAGAATTTTACTGATTATAAAGATACTTTTCTTGTTGGAACCAAATAGGGACAATTTGATCTGTGATGACAAGTCCCTTTAATTATCTTTCAAAAATAATTAGGAGCTTAGGAGGTAAATCTGTGTGACAGCAAGTACGAGATTCCTGGATGGAATTCTTTCCTCTAAGCATGAATAGTTCATAAGGTTGGCACCAAAAAGAAGCAGCTATTCTCCTTCCCTGTCTCCTAGCTACAACACTGAAGCAAGCTCCTACATAGGCAGCTGAAAATGAGTTCTGACTGGGGCAATTATATAAATGTCACTGTAAGCTGTTATCAGATTTTTTTTTCTTTCAGAGTCCCAGCATCATCTTTCTAGGGTACTGGATTACTTAAGATAAAGAGAGAGCTTAGATATATTGCCACAATAAAAACAAAGATGTCTCAGACGCTGGCTTTATAATGTTAGCTACAGATGGAGACTGTTTGAAACCCAGCTCGCTCATTGCCCCAGCAGTAATGATAGCCATACTTTCCAAAGCCCCTCGACAGTGACAGGTTTACCCATTCCACAGTCTGCGACTTACTGGAGGCGATTCTTTAAATGCAAGGTCACTGCAATGTGTGCCACAATGCCTTCTGACACAGATTTTGAAGCACCTAGAATCCCACCAATAAATCTAGGCTCTGTGAAACCCACTGAGCTCTCTGAACAATAATATGCATACCCAAGAAGGAGATATCAGAGAATGACCACAGACCTGCCACTCGGTGTGATTGAGATATACTATGAATAGACTGCAGCCTGTGAAGTGCCCCACAGAATAGGCAAGTGACACAAATAATTCCAAAGTACTATACATATGTATATATATTATAATTACTATATATACTATATATATATTTATAATATTTGAGATTGAACCCAGATGCTTTCTACCAGATATATCCCCAGCCTTTTTTTAATTTTTGTTTCATTTTGAAACAGGGTCTTTCTAGGTTTCTAAGGGTGGTCTTGAGCCTGTGATCCTCTTATCTCAGTCACCCAAGTACTGGGTTTACAGGAGTATACTACCATGTCCAGCTTATTATTTTTTTTTTATTTTGAAACAGGATCTAGCTAAGTTGCTGAGGGTCTCACAAAGTTGCTGAGGCTGACCGTGAACCTGAAATGCTCCCATCTCAGTCTTCCAAGTACTGGAATTACAGGTGTGCACCACCACACCCAGCTGGATAATTGTAATTTTGTACAGCTGTGAAACCGAAGTGGATTTAGAGAAGTGAAAATGACATTTTAGCTTTGGGCTATATTTACCATTAAAGAATGCTGGCAAAATAATCAGATGCTAATTCTTGGAAAACCTTAATTCAGATATTTGTAGTTCCTATTGGTTGTGATTTTGTTCCTGACTGCCTATTTCCTTATTTATAGGAGGATGATGCTTCACTTTCCATTCTGTGTGATTTGAAGTGCCTCCTCTGGTAGAGTTGACAACCTACTGCCCTTGACTTCCTTTGACCACTGTACAGTAGACAGAAGTCGCACACCCTGGTAGCCAGAGTTTGAGAGTGGTCAGGATGGAGCCCTAGCTCTTGCACTCTGCCATGAGATTACTTCTCTATTCTGGGTCCTGGAATCAGAACACAAATGAAAAGAACTGTAGTCAACCTTCCATAGATACCAATGAGTGAAAAACACTTTTGTAAACCCAGACATATAAGGACCATTGCTTTTACCATGACATGACTTGGCAAAAGCTAATTAATATGTAATTTCACAATATACATATGTTTAGAGTGCGTTTTATGGAAAAACTCTTTTCCTCTGCTCACACCACAGCAAACAGCAGAGAAGACTCTTAGGATATCAGCAGATGTGGGGATTTCTCCCCACCAGCAAGCAAGCAAGCAACTTTGCAGAGGATGCCAGCTGTGTGTCCTCTAATCCAAGTCAGTTCTGAGACGACTACCTGGAGATAGTGTCAGATCTCACAGGTCAAGGGATCAGTCCCCAAGAGAAGCTCCTCCCCACTCCAGATGATAATCACAAGTCCCAGGTTATGTTATCTGGGCTTCTGACTTACCAGCTATCAAATCAGAATTCCTATCACCCCCTCCATGGATTTGATTAATTTTCCTGAGTGGTTCACAAAACTCAGGGAAATACTTATTTGCATTTATCAGTTTGAGAAGCATATTACAAAGGAGGTAGATGAAGAGATGCAAAGGCTGAAGTACAGGGGAGGAGTTACAGAGCTTCCGTGCCCTTTTGTACACATCACCCTCCAGGAAGCTCTCTGAATACTGCCCTTTTGTGTTTTTATGAGGCTTCATTGCATGGGAATGATTGATTAAATCACTGGTCTTTGGTAGTCAGCTTAACCTTCAGTCCCTCTCCTCTCCATGAGGTTAGGGGTTGGGAAAGATAGTCCTAACCTTCTAGTCCAGCCTCAACCTTTTCTTGGCCAACCCATCCTAAAACTCCCTGCCAGCTTCCCAGGCAACTCATTAGCCTATAAAAGGAAACTATCATTTTGAGAGTGTAAGGAGCTTAGGAGTTGTATCCAAATGAATATGGAGGAAGAACAAATATATATCTACAATATCATATGCATCAATATATACCTTTAGTGTATAGGACACTTCTACTGAACTTACCCTTATAATCACTTAATAACCCATTGTTAACTCTCATTTGTGTTTTTCCCCTTTGACTTGATCAATTTTTAGTCTGTACAGACCTGTTGGTCAAGCATTGTGCAGGTATCACTAATACCAGTTTAAGTGAATTCAACAGAAAGAAACTAAGACCAGGCATGGTGGCACATACCTATAATCCCAGCTACTCAGGAAGCTAAGGCAGGAGAACCGCATGTTTGAGGCCAGCCTGGGCAACTTAATGAGATCCTGTCTTAAAATAAAAAATACAAAGGGCTAAGGATGTAGCTCAGTGATAGCATGCTTCTAGGTTCAGTTCCCAATGCTGCAATAAATAAATAAATAAATAAAACAAGGATTCAAATTTCAATAAAAAAACCCTGGAACTCAGATTCCACTAGCAACTTCATTAAAATGGGTGGCTCAGCATAGGCAAGTCATAGTGCCCTAATGAACCACAAAGAGAAATGTCTTCTCCTCCCTGCAGTCCAGTATCTAAAGTGACTGATTCTTCTTTAGCCAGCCTGGTTTCTGCACTCCTCTCTGGACAGGACATATTTGGTTTTGCTGTCACATCTTTGTTTCTGTGTTTTACCTCCTCTAGAACTCAACCCAGTACTCAGTGAGCATCTGAGGTTTGCCAGGCACTGCACTGGTCTCTTTCATACATATTATCTTGTTGAATACTCCCAAGTATCCTGGGATAATAGGGTAATTACTTTATTATTGTTACCTCACTTAATAGAGTGGGAAACTGAATGTCAGTGAGTTTTAAGTTATATTTCCAACGTGGCTTGGAGGTTTTCACTTAGCCCAAACTTCTCTCTCTTTTTCTGTAAATTGTTCCCTTGAAAATTTCATTACAGAACTTAAGCAAACATTGTATGACTACTTTTACCAATTTTATGTGTGCATGATATCCTTGTTCATCTCAACTTCGAGTTCATTAGAAGCAAATATCTCTCTTTCTTGCACTCAATTTTTTCTGGGTGAATGAACTCACTCTCTTTTTCAGAAAAAATTTCTAAATGGAGGAAGAGAGATCAGACAGGATGGCTCAATACCTTTATGGATGCTTGTATCCAGTTAAAGAGAAGAAAATGAGGCTGAGAAAATGATGGCTCGTGGCCATTAATATATGCAAATGGCATTCTAGGATTTGAGCCTATATTTTCAAATTTTGAGTTTAAGGTGCTTCCCACTATACCACAAGGTCCTTATGGTGGGGTTCTACAACATATTTTCTAATTTCTAAATCAAGAAGTTTCTCTGGTTCATCCTCACTTCCCCAAATTCCCTAAGAAAAATATGTACTGAAAAGAAAACTCCCAGATTTGTTATACGTCACTTGTGAAAAATTGCTTAAGAAATAATTCCTCAACTCATTCAGTCTCATTAGCTTTCCCCTTGAAGGGATGGAAAAATGGATCTTTCTAGCAAAAATCAAATTTGTGCATGACAGCCACCTGAGCTTCGAGGTCAAAGGATGAATTTGGACTGCTTCAGTGCATGTCTGCTCCTTCAATCTTTTGTGGTGCTTTCACAGCAGGAAGGATTTGAATGAGAGTCTGCCCTTGTCTAAAAGAAATTTAAAAAATAAAATAAAAGGCTGAAAATAATCAGATCTAGGCTTGAGAAAGCCACAGTCAATGCATCTTTGAATGTTAATGTAAACCTCTGCCAATACTTACGATCAGAAAAATATTTCAAAAGTGCCATATTGCATGTAGAAGGGGAGACACCTCCCCCCGTATTGTAGTATTGTGTGTTAATGTTTCATGGTAGGGTAGGGTAATAGGAAAAGCAGGAGCGAATTTCTGAAGGGAAAATGTCAAAAAAGATGAGGCATCTTCACAAATGTGTGCAAGAAGAGGCAGACAGAGAAGCCTAAACCTAATATCACCAAACACCAATATCCCTGTCAAGATTTAAGGTCCTAGTGACTTTACTAGTCCGATTTCAGTTTTACCTTTTATGCTCTTGTTCTTACTAAGGCTTACTAAAAAGTAAAGGACACGAGTCAAAAATAGGAATGAGCACTGGGAATGGAAATTGAAAGCAGAAACCTCTGGTTGTCTTTGTTCCAACTTCACTTTCAAGGAACCGTGTCCATGCATATGGTGCACTTACTTTTAGACAGAAACTGCTTTGAGCATTCAGAAAAGACTGTGGTGGTATCAAATGACTGAAGATTTCTAGGCTCCAACATCAGAGCAATGTTTTCTATCAAAGCAGTGAAGTACTGATGTTTAGTAAGCACTGGACAGTCTTGTCTTATAACACATTACATTTTTCTGATTCATCGGTATTCATGAGAAGTAAGACAAGCAGATTTATTTTGCTATTGTGATCGTCTATGTCTATGTGGGTCATGCTTCTCTTCGGGTTAGATGGACTCTGGTTCTAAAGGGTGTTTAACTGCCACCACACTGGAAATAGTTCTTTGCTAGGCAACCAGAGTTCTCTAAAGGCATACTTCTAGTTTATATGATCTCCAGACCCTCCCTGAGCTGAGCTCTGGGCTCGGCCTCTCTCCTGGAGGATGTGTCATCCACGCAGGGCTGCGGCCACCAGAATGCTCTCAGCCTTCTCTGCAACAGGACTAGGAGAAGTCTTACGGTCCTTAGCACTGGTGAGGGGGACAAATAAAAGCAGCTTTCTACCTGAGGAGTTTCAGGCCAATATCTGCTACCAATAAGGCAATGAGATGGAGGGATTTTAAGTTTTAATGGACTAGAAAATAAAGATCTAAAAACTATACTTATGTGGTGGTAGAGAAAATGAGAATGGTATTTTCATCAATACTAATACTTGAAGGAAATGGAATATGCTTTAAGGATTGCATTAAGAGAAGCTTGAATAAAATTATATTTTTATGCCGAGATTATTTTTTAAAGAGAAAAGCTGAAATAGTTCCCTTTATCCTATGATGAGCTTTTGTTCCTACTGACACTATGAACATTTACTTTGGGAAAAACAGTCTTATTTTGATTAGAAACTCTTGATATCTAGAAATATGTTTATATTAAACAAAAATGGAAGCATTCTGGTAACTAAGATGATTATAAAAATTATATAAACAGATGGGTATGGTTTTGCATGCTGGTAATCCCAGTACTTGGGAGGCTGAAACAGGAGGATAGCAGGTCCAAGGATAGCCTCCACAACTTAGCCAGACACTCAGTAACTTAGTTGTTTCAAAAGAAAAAAGGAAAAATGGTTTAGGTTGTAGCTCAGAGCTAGATGCCCTTGGGTTCAATCCCCAGTACCAAAAATAAAAATTAAAAATTAAAGTAAGGACTATATATCCACAAACATATATTATGCACACATTGTGCATATATTGTGTGTTTTATCTATAATGGTGTGTGCATACATATATGTATACATAAGTATTTATATGAGTACACACACACACACACACTCACGCACAGACACACATATATATTTAACACATTGGACTTGAAACCTAAACTCTGATTTTCATTTTTAAAATATACTCCAAAATGGTGCGAATGTTACCTTAAAAGCACAGATAGAGCTGAAATGTTAAACCAAAACTGTGTATTACTTTTTCAAATATGTCAGTTATATTTTTATTATTTATAAACCTTAGCAATATCTTCCTTTCGCATAATAAAAATATCAAGAGCAAAGAGACATGTGGGTGCGTTTCCTCAGTGCCAGTTGTGCAGTACATACATCCACAATGAATGCTGTTGAATACGTGAATACAGTTTGGGGCTAAGAATGATACTTTTAAAAATACAAAGTTTGAAAGATTTTACTATTCACAGGCAATTACCAGTAGAACTTTCAAAGGGAGGGCCTTGGAAAGAAGTAAACATACACAAGCACAGGAGAAGGATTGAAAATAACTAGGGGGTGTGATGTTCTTTGCTGCAAAGAGCAGTGACTGACTCCAGCTAACATCAACGGAAAAGAAATTACTGGAAAGATAGTGGGTATCACACAAATGTTTGGGGAGACTGCATTTTGAGGCTTTGAAATATGGATAGGTGAGATCAAAAACCACAGCTAATGTGTCTCAACAGGTAGGGCTTGGATAGCACTGTACAACAAGGGCCCTGACCTAGGTCTGTGGACACCACAGCTACTGGATATGGGTGTGGCTAGAAACTAGTTTCTAAGAATAAAGCAGTGAAAAAATAAGAAAGATAAAAATCTTGACCTTAAAATATTTTTCTGGTAAAACAGGAGCAATAAATAGAAAATGAAAGTGTTATTCCTTTAACTTGTCTTGAGCCTCTGTTTATGACTTGATACTCCTGTTACCTGTACTATGTAGTTCTTTCTTTCCCTTTAGCAAGAATCTCAGTTGATTGGGATCCTTTTTCCAGTGAGTGACTCAAATCTTAGTTGCTGAGGTTTGCACACATTTGTAGGGCCCTAGAGAGCCCTAACAGGAGTGACTCCATGTTCTACCTGATCTGGAATTCCCCTCAGGCCCAGAACAACCAATCAGTGAAAACAGCATGTAGCACAACCCCTGAAGCATGAACTAACATCCTGCTTACCTAACCTCAACATCCTGGAAGAGCTGGGCCATGTTCCAGACATAACGTACCTTCCTAGCTCGAGCCAATCAAAAAATAACACAACTCCTGCTTACTTCAGACTAGTGGTTTTGTCAACACCCCATAGGCTGTAACTTAGGCAACGAGCTCCCCCCATCCCCGACCACCTGCGTGTGGTTTTTGCCTTTAAAAACTCTGTGTGAAACTAGTTCGGGGTCGCAGCTCCTAACTTTGCGTTGGACTGCGTCCCTAGCCTGGCTAGCCTGTTTTAACCGTGCCTGAATAAATTGACCCTCCAAATCCAGTCAGACTCCTCTTCTTCCTTGTGACACTGGACCAGGCATAACACATTGAAGGGTCTTGACCATAAAAGGTTAATGTGACCCAAGAAAGCTCACTGAGGATCACTGTGGCTCATATCATACATCTCCTCTCTACTGTCATTATACAGAAACTATCTTATTTCTTTTATGATTACAATCAGTTACCCCAACCTGTGGTCATCTCCTTTTCTACTTATTCATGCCAAACCTTGAAGATCTCAATATGGCCAGATGAGTAGATTGAATTTCCAGTTCAGTAGAATCATTGGTGGTCTTCTGGTAGAAGTATTCCCCTTTAGGTAATAAAAAACAAAATAAAACAAAAAACTAGCCACCAGTAGGAGCATTGGTACATGCCTATAATCCCAGTACTTGGGAGGCTGAGATAGAAGGAATGCAGGCCCAAGGCCGGCCTCAGCAATGTAGTAAGACCCTGTTTCAAAATAAAAATAAAACAGGGCTGGGGGTGTAGTGCAGAGGTAGAATGTTCCTGGGTTCAACCCCTAGTGCCAAAAAACTAATCAGACTCAAAGGCAGTATAATAGGAAATAGAAATCCAAATCACAGAGTTAGATAAATTTAGGTTATCTAACCAACCACCTTTGAGCTGATGTCTGTTGGCTTTTACAGAGATGTGTACTTTAAGTCTGTGTATTTATCTATCTATCCATCTATCATCTATCTATCTATCATCTATCTATCTATCATCTATCTATCTATCATCTATCCATCATCTATCTATACATCTGGTATATATACATACACACATTCTCTCTCTCTCTCTCTATCTCTCTATCTCTCTGTCTCTCTATCTCTCTCCCTCTCTTTCTCCCTCCCTCCCTCTCCCTTCATGTATGTGGCATTAAAAGTCATTTATGGAGATGGAGTCAATATAAGTGCTATGTAACAGGGAGGGAGGAGTTCTGGAATTAAAAGTCCAGATTGGGAGATTATAGTCACAAGAAGTGATTGCCAAGCAATAAACTAAGAAACCAAGTGTGATCAGCACTGAAGTGTGGCTTCAGCTCATGGAGAGAGCTCAGGGAAGCTGTGTCTGTGTACAGCTACCAAGTGTAGGTGCACAAACAAGGGTGTGGTTTAGACCTGCAATCACTCTTAGTCCTCAGGGAAAGTAAACAGAGAGATTAGCTGGACAGGAAGCAGAGAGAGTGAGGCCAAGCTGGTAAGTGCCAAGTAACCTTCACCTGTGCATCATTGTGTAGAACCTTTAAAATCATTTGAAGGAGACAGATGCCTGCTACTTTGCCTCTGCTTTCCAATGTTGCTTCAGACTCCCACAAGAGGACCATCAGGTTATGCAACACTAACCTGGAACCACATTGTTCCCAACTTAAGTTGACAAGGCATAGTCTACGTCTTCAGGTATCAGTATTTATGTACGTATGAGTTAATGTAAAATTGTTACAAAAATTGATTATTACAGCTATATATCTATTTCTGTGCATGTGGTCCTAGAGATTGAACCTGAAGTATTCTACCTCTGAACTATACCCCCAGCTCTATTTTATTTTGAAACAGGGTCTCACTAAGTTGCTGAGGCTGGTCTTGAACCTGTGATCTTCCTGTCTCAGCCTCCCAATTACTGGGATTACAGGTGTGCACATAATTAATGCTTAAATTATGAAAATTTGCCCATACCATAATTTGACTCCTAAATAAATATTATGGTAAGATAAAGTACATTTTAGCAGATAAGTAGAAATAATTTACTTATTTATTTATTTATTTATTTATCTGTAGAACTGGGAATTGAACCCAGGGCCTTTTGCTTGCTAGGGAAGCACTCTACCACTGAGCTACATCCCAAGCCTTCTTTTTTATTTTTATTTTGAGACAGAGTCTTGCTAAGTTGCCTAGGATGGCCTCAACTTGCAATCTTCCTGCTTTTGCCTCCCTAGTAACTGTGATTACAGGCATGCATTACTGTGCCTGCCTAGAAGTAACATTTGTTTGTCTATGTGTTTCTGGGGATTGAACCCAGAGGCATTCTACCTCTGAGCTACATTCCCAGCCCTTTTTATTTTTCATTTTGAGACAGGGTCTCACTAAGTTGCCGAGAGTAGTGCTACAATGCTGAGGTTATCCTCGAACCTGTGATCCTCCTGTCTCAGCCCCCCAGGTATTGAGATTGCAGGCATGCACCACCATGCCTAGCTTAGAAGTAACATTTTAATTAGCCCTTGATGGATGAGAAGGAAAAAACATTAGATAGAAGGTTGTATTTAGGTAGAGTAAGTAACATAAACAAAAAATGAAGAGAATGCTTAGTGTATTTAAGGAATGGCTAGTTGCTTGTGGTGGACAAAGTACAGGGTAAATATAACATTTAGAGATAGACTAGAAAAGTTGATTCAACTAGACTGAAGATGACCTTAAATTGTATGTCATGGAGTTTAAGCTAAATGCTGTGGACTGTGGGGAGCCAATTAATATTGTAAATTTGGAGAGGTGATCAGTTTGTTTTTCAGATAAATCACTCGTGAAGAAATTTAGCCACTGGTTAGAGGTCCAAGGGACCAGAGGAAAGAAAACCATTAAGAGATAATTGGAACAGTTCTAGGGAGACATAATTCAGAATTAACAAGGGCAGGGGCTGAGAGAAATGAGATGATAGAAGAAATTTCAAATTCATGATGGTTGCCAAATCCAATGGCTCAGTCTCTAAATATGGAGATGGGGGACACAAAAATATGTAAAAGATGATTCTGAATGTTCTGTCTGGGGTGGATGTATTGAGAATAAAGCTAATTTAAAGACAGTTTAGGCTTGAAATATCAAAGTGAGCATAACACACTATACCCAGAATTGCTGCAGGGATTTTCAAGGGAGTCCCCACAGAACCAATCCTCAGTGGTAGAGAGAAGTGTTTTCCAGAGTTAGTGAATCATCAGAATCACAGACAGGGGGTCAGGGAGTGAGGAGAGGATGGAGAGAGGAGGTATTTAAAATACATCCCACATTAGGTTTTATTTCAGATTTACAAAAGCATATTTTTGAAAAGAGAGAGAACCTTGAAACATGTAGTTTTAATCTCCCCATAGTGATTCTTTTCCTCAGCTAGGCTTGGGAGTTGGGGTGCTGGGTTGCATGAATTCAGGGTGACAATCATGCCACGATCATTGTGAATGTAAAAAGTGCACAGTGAACAAAGGAGCAAACAGTACCCCTGCTTATGAAGGCCCGAGAGGTTTCCCTACTGAAAATACCCAAAGGCAGTTAATAAATGGAAGAACAGAATGGAGTAACAAAAGCATAAATGTTTCTAGGAATATCCAAAGAACAATGCATAAGTTACTGAGGTGACAGCAGTAACAAAGCTGCTATTGTGCACATTAGCAAGTTTGTCATCATAAAGCATAGCACTAGATTCATGAGGGCGGGATCTTTGCTTTTATCCATAGATGTGTCTCCTGTGGCTAATACAAAGCTCAATAAATAGTCACAGATGAGTTCAGTCATTTAACATATAATATCACTGTTCATGAGCTTTCTAGACTCTATGCTAAGTGTCATTATTTTATAGACTAATAACAAATGATCTCTGCCTAAGGGGAGTTAACTGTTCGAGAACAGAAGATAGATTTATATGGGAACAGATAACATCAACAAAGTATTACAGGTGTGTGGAGGAGAGACGGGCCAATGAGGCCTTGAAAGGTCAACCAGGAGTACAAAAGCCTAGTTAGAATCAATCATCCATAGGCAGGAAATGACATCACAATAGAGATGTGAAGGTGCACAGTAGCAACAATATTTTGTAATTAATGCTGAGTGCATATTTAGAACTAAGTCACTTTTCCATGTTGCTGTTGTTTCTGTTGTTATTGTTGTTGCTATACTGGGGATTGAACCCAGGGCCTCCCACATGCTAGGCAAGAGCTCTACAGCTGAGCTATATCCCCAGCCATTTTTATTTATATTTATTTATTTATTTATCTATTTATTTATTTATTTATGGTACTGGAGAATGAACCTAGGGGCATGCTACCTCTGAGATACATCCCTACCCTTTTTTTCTCTTTTATTTTGAGACACAATCTTGTTGCTGAGAGTCTCACTAAGTTGCTGAAGCTGGCTTTGATGCTGTGATCTTCCTGTCTCAGCCTCCCAAGTATTGGAATAATAGGTGTCTGCCACTGTTCCCAGATAAAATGTCTTTCTATAGACCTTTATAACATTATTTTTACTAACATGCATGTGCTCTGTTGTCAATAAAACCTGTGAGTACCTCTATGGTGTCCCACCAGTGTACTGTGTGCCCTGGGTACTAAGCTTTATACACATTTAGAGACATTTTCCTTGATACTAGGAGGAATAATGCTCTTGGGAAACAAGACATTCTATGATTCTTATTTTTTCCATCATTCTTGTATGTTTTCATATCAAATAAACTTCATTCTTCCAATGATTTTGAAATACTCTTTTGTCCTGTGACAAAATACCATAATAAATGAATGTACATAATAATAGAGAGGCCTGAAGAACAGAGTTCTCTATTATACTAGCCTGAAGACCCAGTGCTTTTCCACTATTATTTTGCAATGTACCCACCTTTCTTTACCTTCTACAGTAGACCTTACTTAGAGTTTTAGAAGATAATTAAGGGTTGGGCAGGTAGATAGGGAAAATAAAGAGAAAATTATTACAGTAGGAAGAAGGGGCTGATCACAGAATTTTGCAGACTGTGTTGCCTTCAGGGAGAGTAGATATTTTGGTATGGCAAGAGTATAGAATGTGTTGCTCAAGGAAGTGGGCTATAGAAAAAAAAAACATGTAAAGGCATAACTAGAAATTGGACTTCTACTTTCTCCACTGGTATGTTCCCAGAGTGTAAAACAATTCCTACAAATTATCCAAGAAGAAATGAAAAGCTACTGAAGGATTAAAAATAGGCAAATAACATAAGTTTTTTCAATTTAGAAAGATCAATTTAGTAGTATTGTGGTATCTTGTGCCATTAAGAGTAAAGACCAACTAGGTGATTATTGTAATGGTCCAAACAAGGGTAGATAAGGGTCTCAAATAAAGAATGAAGGTTGAATATGGAATAGCCTAAGTAAATTTGTTTTCAGGTCTAGGGCAACAAGTGGATATTAAGTACAATAGTTAGGGCTAGCTATTACAGGAATAGGGAGCTTACTCAAATAGTAAATACAGAGGGGGTTGGGGAAAGGACTATGACTGTAGCTTTGTACCTATCTTGTTTGAAATGTGTGACAGATATCCATGTAAGGATATGCAGGAAGTACTAAGGATTTTGAGATCAAAAGAAAGGTCTAATCTGAAGATGTGGGCTTGAGAGTGATTAGAATATATGAAGCTCTTATTAGCACATGTATGGTAGTCAAAACATGGGAGTGAATGACATCCCTAATGGAAAATCCCCAAAATGAGAACAAATAAAATTGGTTAAACACTCGCACTATAGGTGGGTACAGAAGGAAGCACCATCAAAAGAAATTAAGAATCTCTGAGTGTAAAATTAAATTCATAAAAGGAAAGTAACTGTTAAGTAGCAGTCCATGGTCTAGGTCAACCAAGTCCCTAAGTCTAATTATCCATGGTTAGAGAACAGCCAGTATTTTAAAAAGCAGCACTGTTAACTAAACAAGTCAAACCTGTTGTTAGATTTATGCCACATTTAATAGTTTTATGGAAGAAATCATCCATTAAGTAAGCATGTTTGTCATTTTTCTTCAATTTGTTTTGTCTTATCAAATAATCTCTTGTTGTTTTCTGAAATTCCTGAATTAAAAGGCTTCTCAAAGCACTTTAAACCAAAAATGGATAAAATTTCAGAGACTTAAAAGATCGATTAGAGTTTACAAAGAAGTGATTTTCTCAAGACTGCTACAGGGAGATCTTTCAGAATTATTTGGATGGATTTTGGATTATCTCTCTAATCAAGAATAACTGTCAACAATTGAGTATGGTAAATATGAGTTCTGTAAGCTCAAGGGCTTGCATGTAACAGTTGCTCTATAATATTGTGGTTAAGGACATAATTCTACCAGCATAGAATCTCATATTCTGATATGTTGAGCTATAATATGAATAAAACTAAGAGCCTCGACATCAATTATAAGAAGAACTGTCAGATCAGGCTATTTGCACCCCTACCCCAACTGACCTTTAAAGAAAGATGACTCTTAATGGATACATCAGCATAATGGCTTTCTCTTTTACTTTCGCTTAGAGCTAATTGACTATAGATTGAGAAAAATTAAAAATGTATGTTTATGTCCTGAAGTGCCAAGGAATCTGACCATGCCTCTATGGAATATCAAACTTCCCAGGAAAATTATAAAATTTGTAGAAGCAAGCTGCCTACTGATATTATATCATCATTTATCAAATACCACTCTATTTTTATAGTAGGAAAAAACCAATGGGACTGTAAAGTAAGTTGAAAATTTGTAAAAATCTTTATGGAGGCCCATCACTCTGAGTCAGATATGGACAAAAATATTACCTATCTCCCAAGTGATATAGTATTCCATGGAGCAAACAAATTCCCCTAGATTTGATTAACAAAATAACCCTATAGTCTTTTTAATTATGTCAGACTCCTAGTGGTAGTGAGAAGTGGAATAATGAATTTTTGCATTTTAATAAATAATGTTGTAATTAAAAAGGAAATATCAAGTGAATTGGCCAGGGACAAATAGTTGGTTGGGGGTATTTATAAGTCTAGAATTCAAATCTCACACCTCCACAAATAATTTTTATTTATCTGTTTGTATAGTTATTTATTTTAACTATACTTTGTTGCTCATGACAGCCAACTCAGGAAATCAAAGGCACCACTGGAAACCTATTATCCTATGAAATAATTTTGTTCTTGCAAGTGCAATGTGATTGAAGAATTGATCTCCCCAAGCTAAACCTAAAAGTTTTGTAATAAGAAGTCAGACTATGATAAAACTAAGTTAAGAAGACACATAATTGGTTGCACACATGATAATACATCATTGAGCTCTCACTAATCTTTTAAACTATTTAATTCAGAAACCTTAAATTAAATGTAGACGAAACTCATGCTATTAACCACAACAGTGGAACAACCCATTAGCAATGGACCATGAAGTTACATCTCTTTCCCCTCTTGTGATAAAAAGCGATCAAGTGCTCTGATTGATTGGAATGTCATAGGTGTTTTCTAATTGCACAAAGAAGCTGAATCTAATTTGCCTTATTTATGTGAAGTACATTAAAATTATGTAAAGAAAAAGTGTTTCCTGTAGACTACACTATCTTATAAAGTATTCCAGCATCAGGATAAGCAATTATCTTCAATATCTTTAATAGATTTAAATGCCTTAGAGTGGAAATAGAGAATTACTTCATTTCAAGCTCTTTGAGGATCATGGTCTGTAACTTAGCACTTCTTACTAAGTATACGCACAAACATACAGATGTCTGTATATATCCCAGATCCTCACACGGTTGAATCCTTTCAATTGTTTTAGATTTCGACTTAAATATCATCCAATCAAAAAATTCTTTTTAAGTAACAAAGTAATAATCCCAAACTTTATTACCCAGTGTTATTTCATTAATTGGACTGAATCCGTACTAATAAAAATAGTATGTTTATTTGCCTTTTTCCTTTATGTATAATTTCATTATGTATAATTTTCATTATGTATAATTAAAATGGAAATACTACCAGCTCAGTGACCTTGTCTGTTTTAGTCTCCCCTGAATTCCCTGTGCCTATAATAATCCCTGCCACAAAAGGAGAAGCTTAATAAATTTCCATTACATATCCATTCATTAAAAGATTTAATAAACAAACTTTTATCATAAAGTTAATGTCAACGTCTTCCAAAAACATGACTTATAATCATACCATTACTAAAGCCACATTTCTAAACTCTAAAAACTTATTTCTAAAATAAAACAAAAAACTTTGACAGGTGATGAAGAAGAAACAGCAGCTAAAGGAACATGAATCCATTGACAAGCAGGAGCCTCAGCAAAGCCAGGGAAGAGGCTAGATGCCTGGTCCTTTAGGGAAATGTCTGATCAGTGCATCATTTGCCAGGGCACATGCACAAATATTAAATGAATAGTTATTTGATAAAGTTATTCACTTTTTCTGTTCCCTTTTCTGATTTTACATATAGATTCAATTAATGTATATTCTTTAAATATCTATCTCTGTTGTTCATGACAACCAACTCAGGAAATCAAAGGCACCAAAGAAACCTATTATCCTATGAAATAATTTTGTTCTTGTAATTCACTGATCTCTCAACTTTACCTAAATCCAATTTAGAAAATAAAATCTTCTTAGCCAAAAAAATTAGTTCCCTTGACACATTTCTTAAGCGCATAAACATTAAGAATAGCACTTGAGCTGGGTGTTGTGGCACATGCCTGAAATTCCAGTACTTGGGAGGCTGAGACAGGAGAATCGCAGATTCCAAGACATCCTCAGCAATATAGTGAGACTCTCAGCAACCTAGTACCACAGGAAAAAAAAAAAGAAGAAAGAAATGACACTTAGACCCTTCAGAGAAAATTATTCAAAGACTGTTCATAGCAACTTATTAGAATGAAAAAGGCATGGGGTTGAGAGGACTTCCAATTTCCTTTCAGAGATCTAGAAGGACAGAAAAAACATTGCTTTCTGGGCACAGTGAAACACGCCTGTAATCCCAGTACTTGGGAGGCTGAGACAGAAGGATTATAAGTTTGAGGGCAGCCTCAGTGACTTCGTGAGCTAGTTTCAAAATAAATTATAGAATAGTAATAAAAAGGGGGCTGGTAGTGTAGCATCAATGTAGACTACCCTGGGGTTGAATCCTTAGTAACAAAAATAAAGAAATAAAAAAATAAAAAAAGGAAGGAAGGAAGGAAGGAAGGAAGGAAGGAAGGAAGAAAGAAAGAAAGAAAGAAAGAAGGAAGAAAGAAAGAAAGAAAGAAAGATAGAAAGAAAGAAAGAAAGAAAGAAAAGAAAAGAAAAGAAAAGAAAAGAAAAGAAAAGAAATAAGGAGCCTCACACCTCACTCCCACTCATACAAGGAATCAAGAGTTGGACAAAATGAATTTTCTCAAATGTGAAATGACATTACTGGGCACTAAACTTGTCCAGAATAAAAGGAAATGCAGGCACCAAAATCTAGAGAGTATTGACACATTGACTTATTTGGAGTAGACATAACAAGTTGTCAATAACCAGAGCTCCTGTGAAGAGGTTGGGGAGTTGGATAGAGGCTGCCCATGCACTGGCAAGAAATTATGAGTCTCTGAGGGTCATAGAACTTGGAGCATTTGAGCCCTTATCAGGGTTTTTCTGCAAATCTCCATTGGCTACTTACAGAAAGAGCTGGGAAATGTAAGAAATTGTACCTTGTGCCAGAAACCTAGAGGAGGGAAGGAGTGGGCACTGAAGGAGGGATTCCAACTGCCCCCAGACCTTTCTCCTCCATGTCTCTTTATAGAGCAAAAGTTTTCATCTGTGAGGAACAGGCAAAAAAAATAAATACCATTATTCTAAAGACACTTAAAAAACCCATTGTAGCTGAGAAAAAAAAGAAGGTACCACTCTGAAAAGTAGAGAAAATATGTGTGGGCTCAGAAGAACCTGGAGAGGGACCAGTGAACTGATCAGCTCCCAAGTCCCCATGGACACTCCCTGCCTAATGGACCACCCACCTTCAGGCTGACAAATATCAGCTAAGGACTGCGGAATGCTGCTGGGACAGAGAAGGAAGAGGGGCAAGAGTATAGAAAGAGACCTCCTGTGGGGGGAACACCTAAAACTGGGGATAGAACCCATGTTAAGAAAAACTCTCTGGCAAACTATCCATGACCAGGTACCATTAAAGACCTCACACACAATGGTCCTTTTAACTCAGTGGCTTATACTTAAGGCCTGGAAGGAGCAAGAGCATGCACATCTCCAGACATGAAAACTACTTGCTTCAGTCTTTACCAACTGCACAAGGTAATAGGCTTTTAGGGGGAAAATGTATCATGTGAAAATGCGAAGGAACACAAAAAAATAATAACCAAAAGTATACCCTAATGACAAAGCAATGATCAGAGTAAGATTCAAATCAGACATAGCATCATAACTATATAACAAGGAATTTAAAATAACTGAGTAGTTAGTATATTAAAGCTGTAGGGGAAAGGTGAAAAACCTATAAGAAGTGTATTTCCAGCAGAGGGATGGGAAATATGGGGAAGAATCAAGTGAAAATGATAAAAACGAAAAACAGTATTAGAAATGAAGTGTAGCTTTAATGGATTCATCAGTGGACTTAATACAACTGAGAAAATAAGTTTGAATATAGGTCAATAGGAATTATCCAAAATGAAACCCAAAGAAATAAAAGCAGAGAAGGGGTATAAAGAACAGGATAACCAAGACCTGTTGAATAATATAAAATAATTTAATATGTGCATAATTGGAATCTGAGAATAAGAATAACAGAATTGAAAAGAAATATATAAAAATAATGAAAAGAATACCCCTGGGTTCAATCCCCAGTACCACACCCACACACATAAAAAAAATTCCAGAAGCCGGGCGTGGTGGCGCACGCTTGTAATCTCAGTACTTTGGGAGGCAGAGACCGGAGGATCTGGTTTCACGGCCAGCCTCAGCTCTCTCTCTCTCTCTCTCTCTCTCTCTCTCTCTCTCTCTTTACTTAATGAGGCCCTCCGCAACTTCGTGAGACCCGGTTTCAAAATAAAGTATAAAAAATAGGGCTGGGGGTGCAGCGCAGAGATAGAACTCCCCTGGGTTCAATCCCCAGTACCACAAAAAAAAATTAAATTAAATTAAAAAAATTCCAGAATTGCACATTTATATTTGTGACATTCTGGAAACTGTAAAACTATAAGAAAAGAAAAGGATCTGAGATTGCCAGGGATTTGGGTGGCAGTGAGAGTAGGAGTTTACCGAAAAAGGTTGGCATGAGGGAATTTTAGTGGTAATGAAATAATGCCTTTAGCAACTGTAGTGGTTGATACATCCCTCTAGGCATCTGTCAGACCCCATAGGACTTAACGCTGCAAAGTGAATTTTTACTATATGTAATTTAAAAGAAAAAATCCACCAAGTTGTGGGAGGAACTCAAGATGGAATGTGGGCAGTGACAAATGAATCAAACTGTATTATAAAATCAATCATGTGACCACATTGAAAGAAGTCAGGAGAATGGAGCTACCCTAAGTAACTTTAGAAAACCATATTTTGACTGGATATTATAAGACTAAAACCCAGGGAAACTGCACAAACACTATATTATGTAAATATGCTTCTCACAGGAATAAGGATTATCAATTTGAAAAATATATGTTTTCTAGGGTTGTAGAGCATTGAGAGGTAGATTCTCACTGCTGGAAAAAGTAGCTGCACATTAGAACAGGAGAAAAAGGTGGTCATGTCACCTGAGAATTCTCAATATCCAAGGAAGGGAATACTACTCCAATTCAGAGGCAATATCTTTCAGTTTAGAAAAATAAATGTCAAGATTCTCAGAGGAAAGAAGGTGTAAGCTTCTGGGCAGAGGCTTTGTTAGGGACTAAAGCTCAAGGGAAATGCGTGGCATTCTAGGGGGAAAAATAGAAATAGGTGATGAAATCACAAGGGGTCATAGTAAGCAAGGGGGAGTTACTGCTAAAGAAATCATTTTGACCACAGAAAAAGCTTTTTTGAGCTATGTCCCCAAAAGAAGGTTATCAAACAACAGGAAGAAAAATGCAAAATAGTGCCCTTGAATTATAAAATAAAACAGAGTTTTAAATCCCAGAATAAACTTAACAGAACTTACTAAGAGCAATATTAGACAAAACGAATGAAAGGAGGAATGGATGCAGAGCTTGAGTTTCAATGTTAATTGCCAATAGACATCCACCAGAGGGAGAGGACTTCAATTGTGCTCCAATTTTCTCTTGTAAGGAGAACAATCTTTAATCTGAAAGTTCCTCTTAACTGCAGAAGTTGTGAAGAATGTTTCAAGTCTTTTCTAGAAAGAAAACAGCAAAAGGAAGAACCTGCAGATGGACAAATTACTCAGTTTCCAAAAAGGTAAACACTAAAGATGCCCAAATTTATAGCACCTAATGTAAACTCCCCAAAATATCTAGTCCATATTACAAAGCAGATGGTCTGTGAACATTCACAAAAGGAAGTACATAACATTTGGTCTCAGCATGATCTCAGTAAATGAAACATGACAAACTAAATTTATTTCCCTTTTTTTTTGATACAGCTACCAGACGGCTAGATGAGAGAAATGCCCCAGAAAATAATGCATCTGGATTTTCGAAAGCCATTTGACAGTTTTCTCAGCTGTCCTTGCAGACACGCCAGAGCAATGTGGGCCAGCAGAGAGTTCTATGGCTGGATGTGAGCCTGGTTCTGCGCCAGACCCAGGCTGCTGATTGATTGATCTGTGTCAGGCAGGTGGAAATTCTCACACCATGCCCCAATGCTCTGCTCTTGGCCTCATTTTGTTCAACCTATTTATCAGTATCTGCTTGAGCTCTTGCTGCAGCATGTGCTAAGTACATCAAAGCAGTAGAGTAATTCACTAACGTGTATTCAGCATTATGAGCACTATGTGTTTGTGATAATGCATATGTTAGTTAAACTTATTCTTACCACAGTCCTATCAGGTACAGGGTATCAACCCCATTTTAGTGGGAAGGAAACTGGAACTCAGAGAACTGAAATACTTCTCCTGCAGCTAGTGTTAGTCAAACAAGGAAATAACTTTGCATAATTCCAGAGTTGATGGCCTTTTAACTCTATTGTGCTATCTTGAAATAAAGATCAGTGGAAGAATGTGATTATCATAAAAATTATTGCTGGCTTCTGCTACATTAATAGGCATTTAGTGACCAGATTAATGGAGGCAATTCTACCATGCTCTGCAGTGGTCTGGCTATTCCTAGAATTATGTGTGCAGGTCTATGTTACATGTTAAGAAAGATACATAAAATGCAGTGTTAAGAGAACAGCCAAGGTTGTGAAACCAGTTATATGGCTAGTTGTCTAATCAATAGGAGACATTGGAAGATATGATAGCTGTTTTCAGAAAAAACAGAGGGACAATGGAGGAAAGGGAACACACCACAGAGTATAAACGGTGAGATACACAATCAATAAGCAGTGGTCACAAAACAGGTCACTATGTAAAAGCACTTTGTAAATAGCAGGACATTACAAAGAAGGGAATGTGCTCATTTGTGAGATAGAAAACTCTCTATAATTGGACAAGCAATAAGGATGACCAATTTCCTGGTCTGTTACAGTGAGGATTTTTTTGCATTGAACTTGAAGTTGGACCAAATAACTCCCAGAGACACTAAATTTCTGTGTACATTCATCCATACTTGCCCTATACTATTTCATACTTAAATATTGAGGACCACATTGCAAGAACACTATATATTTATAATATTTATATTATATAACACATTATGAATATATTAAAATAGAATATGTCGCTTATTTTATTCATTCAGATGAGACCAGGGTTTACTACTACCATGCCCTGTCTACCTCATGACCACATACTCAATTTTATCCCAATACAATCCATATAAAAACACACTCCTTTGAACTCTGTTTTACCTTTTTGATCATATATTTCTGACAACTTTACTCATTTTTTAAACCACTGCAGACTATGATGACTTTGCTATTCTGAAATCCTAGTATATTATATTTTCTATCAGTTACTTAACTACCATTTATTGTGTGTGTGTGTGTGTGTGTGTGTGTGTGTGTGTGTGTGTGTAACTGGGGAGGGGGTATATTATATTCTCTATCAGTTACTTAACTACCATTTATTGTGTGCGTGTGTGTGTGTGTGTGTGTGTGTAACTGGGGATTAAACCAAGGGGTGTTCTACTTCTGAGCAACATCCCAGCCCTATTCTATTTTTGTATTTTGAAAGAAGTTCTCACTAAGTTGCTGAGAGTCTCTCTAAGTTGCTGAGGTTGGCTGCAAACCTGCAATCCTCCTGTCTCAGCCTCTCAGGTACTGAGATCACAGGCATGCACCACCACGCCCAGCTAGCTACCATTTTATATTGTGCCTTTTAAACTTTTTGTTTTGCTTCTGAGGACAGGGATAATGGCTTAAACTCTTGTTGAATCACAAAATAAGTTTATTTTTTCCAATTAATCATAAAGGTAACACCTAAGCACTCCCAAAGGCTCAAACATATTCATAATTTGAAAAATTCTAGTTTAGCTCCAAACTACAAAAAGAAAACTGCAATTCAAAATTAATGAACATTTAGTGAATGATCTTAAAATATGGTAAAAAATGAGTTTCATTCTATATATAAATTTTATTTAATGTAATATATGGGTGTTTGTGTTTTATATCTTGTGGGTTGAGAGGGGTACTAAAAAAGAGGCAGGTGAACTTCCACAATAAGTCACTCTGAGTTAGGCACACAGCAATTGCTGAAATTATTCTTGTGCAATTAAATTTTATTTATTTTAACATCTGAATCCAGGACTTAATTTAGAGCTGCATTCATAAAGACAGTGTGATAAAAGTAAAAGGAAAACATACATAAAAGTGGAACTAAACAAAGAAGTTAGTAATCATCCATGCATTTATGGCCAATTGATTTTTGGGAAAGATGTAAAGATGACTCAAGGGGAAAAGGGAAATCTTTTCAACAAATTTTTCTGGAACATCTGATATTTGTAAGAGAACAAAAATGAAAATTAACCCTTACTAAAAATAAGTTAAATGTTTTGAGACACTTTACCAGAGAAAATACAAGTGGCAAAGAAGTGCATGGAAAGATGACCAATGTCCCCAGTCCTTAGGGAAGTTCAAAAGAGCACCTCTGTGAGAGGGGACTGCTATGCCTCATGGAGATAGAGAAATAGTTATTGGGTTTCTCCTACCATTGGAAACAATAAAAGTAAAAATAGGCAAAATACATAAAACAATGCTTTATCAAAACCAGTATACCAACCAAGCAATGAAGAACTGTGATCACTGAGGAAAGGGAAATAACACGGGGAGCCCTATGATTGCCTGAGCTTGCTGCTCTGAGGGAATTTCCCAACAAAGACATGGGCAGAAGGAGGCCAGGCAAAGCCTGGCTGAGGTCCTGGAGTTGAAGAGACAGAGTTTACTGACACCAAGATGCCTAGAGTTTGCAGAGCAGAGTACTCCAGAGGAAAGAATGAGAGAGAAGGAACTTGAGACATTTGTAAAATGTGTTCCTTGAGCATCAGCTGGGTACTGGTCAGCAGGTGTGTGTGAGGAAGCTACCTGAGGTTGAGTGGAGAACCTGCATAGAGGTAACAGCGCTCAGTTCTCACAAAGGCTGAGCACCATCCTCCTTCCGTCATCCATATTGCAAACCCTGTCCTCTCATGGGGCACAGAGTAGAGTACACAAAAGAGATTTGCCTCAGTAATGAGGAATGGTTAGTCTCGGAGGAAACACTGCACCTGCCCAACCTAATAAGTCTTAAAAGTAAAATCTGGAAATATGAA
Source organism: Glis glis (assembly GCA_004027185.1). NCBI lineage: Eukaryota > Metazoa > Chordata > Mammalia > Rodentia > Gliridae > Glis > Glis glis. Next base: position 5,937 of record PVJS01023218.1, on the reverse strand, counting down.
ACTGTTTCAAAATAAGATACTGCATATTTGAACAAAACTCAAAAATACTTCTAGGAATGAATAAATTCCTTGTACCGAGCAAGGTGAAATTCATGATGCCTAGCATCAGTTCAAAGTTACCAGACATGCAATGAAAAAGAGGTCAGAAAATAGGACTCATAACATGCATTTAAAATATTGAAACAAATCCATACCTGGCAGACGTTAGCATTAGTAAATAAGAATGCTGATTTTATATACTCAAAAAATCATATTATATGGAAAGTATTTTAAAAGACCCAAATACAACTTCTATAGATGAAAACTAAAAAGTGTAAGATGAAAAGCATTGATGTCCAACAAATTTGATATTAAAGAAGAAAAGATTATTGAACTTGAAGGCATAGCAAAGAAACTATAAAATGAAACCCAGTACAAAAAAATCTAAAAATAGCAATAACAATGAGAAGATATAATTAAAGATCTCAGAAGATACAGTGAGATTATAAATATTTGAATAAATAGTTTCCATTTTGATGAACACCTAAGTCCAGAGACCCTAAAACTCTACGAACGCCAAGTACAGGAAATGAAAAGAAAATGATACCAAGGTATATCATAATTAAATTGTTTAAAATCACTAATAAAGAGAAAATCATAAAAGCAGTCAGATTAAAATGCACATTAGGTACAGAGGATAAAATATGACGACAGATCTCTCATGGGACACAATGCAAATGAAAAGCAAAGGAGCAACATTTTCCAAGTATCAAAAGAAGAAAACTCAACGTCAAAGTCCAAAGCCAGCAAAAACACCTTGAAATAACTAAGGAAAAATAAAGACATTTCCAGTCATAGAAAAACTGAAAGAATTTATCACCAGCAGACTCCCACAATGAAAAATGTTAACAGAAATCTTTCAGGTCTGCCACATGAAAATAGAGACCTACATGAAATAGTAAACAGTAAAGAAAAAAAAAAAAGTCCACTCCAGTCCTGGAATTGGAACGATTCCTCTGGAATTGGAAAGATTCCCCACAGAGAAACAACACCTGTGCTCTCTATGGACATCCCAAGCACAGCCCTGCCTCTCACCCTCTTCGCCTATTCTCCTTCTGGGGCCACCTTACTGCAGACTTAAGAATGCCTTGCACCATTCCTCAGGCAGCTGTATTCTGTCCCAACATAGTTTCCTTAGGGGGACTTTCCCTAACTATCTGAATTAAGATAACACTCCCTACAACCTTCAAACGCTCACTCTGTCTTACTTTATATACCTTATCGCTTTAATACAATATACTTAAACTAGCATTCTCCCTTCTATGTTTTGATCTGTCTAGTGTTTACACTGGGGGTTCACTTTGTAAAAATTTGTCCAATTGTACAATTGCTTTTATATTTTCTATATGTATATTATACTTCGATAAAAACATTTTAAAAGCTAAAGCCATCATGAGACACTACCAAGCCCCTGTAGCATGACTATATTTGCAAGAGTGTCGAGACCAAGTATTGAGATTGATGCTGGTAGGAATGAAAGCTTGTACTGAAATTTTTAAACATGATTTGACAGTTTCTTAATAGTTTAACCACTTCTAGCTATTCTGCACCTAGGCATTTACCCCAATAAATTAAAATGTATATTCACACAAAGACAAATACAAATGTTCCTTGTGGCTTTGTTCACAATAGCTAAGAACTGGAAACAATGCATCAGATGTGAATAGTCATTGAACTGAATGGAAAAATAATACATACAATTTCATATGACTGAATACTATACTATTCAGTGATAAAAAAGGATGAACTGCTGGTATAAATGCAATAATATGAATATGTCAAAATTAGTAAGTGAAAGAGATCAGACACATGAATATACACTATATCATCGCACATATAAAATTATAAAAACTACAAAGTAATCTATCATGAAGAAAAGCAGGTTGATAAACCCGGCACGGTGGTGCACACCTATAATCTCAGTACTTGGGAGGCTGAGACAGTAGGATGGCAGGTTCAAGACCAACTTAGGTAATTTAGCGAGACCCTTTTTCAAAATTAAAAAAAATGGCTGTGGGTGTAGTTCAGTGGTAGAGCCCCCGTGGGTTTAATCTCCAATAATACACACACACACACACACACACACACACACACACACACACACACCAGATTGATGGTTTCCTGTGTCTAGGAGCAGAAGGAAGGATGGACTGCAAAAGAGTATGAGGAAACTTTGGGAATAATATAAAATGTTATGCGTTTTGACTGCTCTGTGAATATACATCATTCAGAACCCATACAATCATACCCTTTAAATGAATGACTTACATTGTGCATAAATCATGCCTCATTGACCTTGATTCAAAACTTAGTTTTGCTGGCTACTCTTATGTAATAGTGCCTGTCTTCTGCACTTTCACTTTTCTTCTTGTGTTTTTACCCATTCTTGACACTAGAGAGACCCAAATTATGCACAGAACTTTCTCACACTTGGCCTCAAATTATACGCTGGCCCAGGTTGGAAGCCTGAATATATGTTAGTCAAGTTATTTTCTCTTGAAATTTCTACTATGCTAAGAAATTTATTTTTGTAGCTCCCAATATGTGGCACTGCCTGAGTTTAGCTCTCCCACTTTACAGGGGAAACGAAACAGCAATATGCTAGTAATGGATATTCATCGCCTAGGTGCAATTACCATTCTGAACCACGCGGATCAGACTGAATTCCATCACCTGAAGCCTTCTGCTATGTGTATGAAACCCATAAAAATGGTAATTTGAGAAAAGGCAGGATTTAGTAAGTTTGGGGAACAGGGGCCTGCTCTCAGGGCATTATTATGTAATGAGAGTTTGTTCTCACAAAGTAAGGCTTTTAACTAGCACTTTCATTTGCCAAATGCGGACTCCCTCTGGATTGCTCTCTTTGCACGCAGCCGCTCGGCAATTGTGCGGTTTTCAGGGAGATGAAAGGTGCTGCACAGAAGCAGACTAACTTCTTCTCCATCACACAGAGTTCCATGAGCAGACTGGTCAGTTTGGCTCTTCCTCTTTTAATCTGATGGTGGCTTCCTTGTTACTGAGAGCATCTTTCATTTGTTAAAAAAACAAAAAACAAAACCACCATAGTTTTGTATATTAAGTGAAACAGGCATAATTTTTTTTTCTTTTTGGTGGTACTAAGGATTAGAACCAAGGGCAGTCTACCTCTGAGTTACACCCCCCAGCCCTATTTTATTATTTTGAAACAGGGTCTCATTAAGTTGCAGAGGGCCTCACTAGGTTGCTGAGGCTGGCCATGAACCTCCGATCCTCCTGTCTCAGTCTCCCAAGTACTGGGATGACAGGTGTGCACCACACCTCGCCCAGATAATTTTGATTAATGGAAAATGAACCTGAGTTACAGAACCTGAGTGAAAGACAGTGAATAAAATCGCTGGACCAGTTGGACCTGGATTTGGATACTGGTGGTGCCATCTTTTTTCTGAGCAAGTCACAATCTTTCAGAGCTTCATGTATTTTCCTTCATAAATTGAGAATGCACATACTTACCTGACAGCACGTAGAAAGGGTAAATATAGTATGCATAAAGTGCTTTATGTAGTTTCAGGTTTTTGTTTGTTTGTTTGTTTGTTTGTTTGTACTAGGGATTTAACCCAGGGGCATTCTACCTCTGAGCTATACCTCCAGTCCTTTTTTATTTTTTGTTTTGAAAGAGTCTCTCTAGGTTGCTGAGAGTCTGAATCACTACATTGCTGAGGCTGTCCTCAAACCTGCAATCCTCCTGTCTCAGCCTCCCAAGTACTGGGATTACAGGAGAGTGTGCCACCATGCCTGTCTTTGATACAGCTTTTGATATTATCCAAGTTGTAGCCTATTTATCCAAAAAATAACCAAGATACCTAAGGTATATCCTATGGGAATTACATCATGGAGAACTAATTTCAATTAAGAGTTAACCATATTAGTTAAAAACAGTTTATCAAGTACCCACAGGGGGGAAAATTCTATCACATGGAGACAATCAAGAAATAACCAATTGTTTCAAAATAAAAGACTTACTACCCCTATGAGCACTGCCAAATGCTGTGTGTGGAGAAAGTCAAATAACTGCCAGGTGGAATGATAAAGCATTACATTTCCTAAGACAAATGTAGATGTAGCCCAACCTGAAAAACCTCAGATATCTGAGACTCACTTAAAGCAATTGTGAATTGACAGAAACTAATGAATGCAATAACCCTTAAATTAATGAGTGTTACATAGAGTTCATTCTCTGCTTCAGCAGGAACTCTGCAGAAGCTCATTCTGTAAAAGGAGGAGAGGTAATTTTTAACTTATTTACATAATCTTACATTTTGAAAGTGATAAGAGCAATGGCTAGCCTATCACTTTGCCAGCAGATTAAATTCCTTCCACCCTAACAGACCATATATTCTGGATTACTTTGTTGTGTATGGGCATAACAATGTTTCATTATTAAGAATAAAACAATATATTCTTTAATACACTTTCATAATGTCTTCTGCAGAGGCTGGCCAATTATTCCATTGGGTTTAAAGGGATGTTATCATTGTAAAGACTTCTAAAACTAGACAGCATGTTTGAGAGAATTCACAGGCTGTGAATGTTCAGAGATGCTGGGTTGATTCCCTGCCCTAATGGGAACTTTATGTGCAATCATGGATCAAACACTTAACTTTATCCAGACTGTTTCTTTACCTATTAAGTACGAGTACTAATACTTCACAAAGCTGTTGCAGAATTAAGATAAGGTTTGTAAATTGCCTATAGCATAGTAGGTGCTCAACAAATAATGGTTTTCCTTTTAGCACATGGAGGAAAAATAAGCTCTTTGCCTTCTAATTCTTCCTTTTCCCAATATTATTTTCCGCACACCACTTTTATATGTGTATGCCCAGTATTTGTTTTTTTTTTTACTAATATTGATTACTATTGACAAGATAAATGCATCCCATAGGGTTCTGCAAAATTACCTCAAGACAGAAAATAACTACTTTCCTTCGTGTTTCTAAGGACACAGAATTCACAATGTACTTGGCAGATAATTTATTGCCCAGTGAGGTAATCCAGATTTGTAACTTCAGTGTTCCCTTTGAGTGGTGGACTGTGATTTGCAGAATCAGCAAAATAGCTTGGCAAACAACAAAGGCTACATTATCCCTTCAAGGCCCAACTTCCTCCAAATGGTATGGTGCAAACAGTTTTGAGACTTTATTAGAAAAGTGACTCATCCTGCAAGTCACTCAGCAAGTATCTTGGGAAAATTATGCTATATATGAATTTTATCTTCAAAACATAATTCTCATTAGAGATCTTAAGTCACAGAAAAGGGCAATAAGATATTTTCCCTTTCTTCTCTCTTTCAATGGAGATACATGTATATGGAAACTAGATGAACCCAGCACTATTCTAGTCACTGAGGATATAGTGAGGATATAGCTGGGAACACATATATTAGGAGGGGGATCGGAAAAAGCTGTGGAGAAGCATAGAGCAGCATCAGAAGGATAGAGATGATACCTTGGATGGGGTTGTTCTGTTGGTATTTTGCAAAGTGTGGTCAGGAAGATTTCACTGAGAAGACAATATTTGAGTACAGGGTGAGCAATGAGAAAATGTGGTAAAAAAAATTCTGGAACTCACTGATGAGCATGCTCTCCATGAGGCCCATTGAGGAGGCAGGAATGGCCAGGCATGGTAGCACAAGACTGTAATCCCAATACTTAGGGAGCTGAGACAGGAGGATCACAGGTTTGAGGCCAGACTCAGCAACTTAGCAAGAACCTGTTTCAAAATAAAAAATCAAAAGGGCTGGAGGTGTAGCTCAGAGGTAGAGTGCTCCTGGGTTCAATCCCCAGTAGAAAGCAGAAGGAGGAAGAGAAGGAAGAGGAGGAGGAGGAGGAGGAGGAGGAGGAGGAGGAGGAGGAGGAGGAGGAG